>VDFB02178797.1:0-12985 GCA_007258455.2 Sequoia sempervirens
TATGGCATCAAAATTTGTATGTTTACCAAGCCTACTTTTGAGCTCATCCAACTTGAATACTAAATCACCTTCATTGAAGATCCTTGCTGTTTCTTTCTTGTCAAACATTTTTTTCATCTGAGAGTGATGAATTTGGAGCTTCCTGTAAGCCTCTTTTCTAGTTCCCTCCAACTCTGTCAATTGAGCGAGCCTGATTTGCATTGGCTGCTCCTCAAGTAATTCAAGTTCTCTTATGCAACTCAGAGTTGGTAATTCAATTGACATAGGTAATTTAGCTTCTTTTCCATAAACCAAAACATATGGTGAAAATCCTATTGATCATTTTGGTGTAACTTATCAGCCTAAAGGGCCAATTTGAGCTTGTCATGCCATGATATCTAATTATCTTCAATAGTCTTCTTTATGATCTTAATCAAATTCTTATTTGTTGATTCCGCCTGTCCATTACCCTGGGGTAATAATTGTATGAAGTATTCAAATAAATACTATGCTTTACTGACCAATCTGAAACTCTCAAACCAACAAAGGCTAAAGCATTATTAGAAATAATTGAATTAGGTGTACCAAACCTGGAAACCAAGTCTTGATAGAAGTTCAAAACTGATGTTTCATTTGCCTCTTTCAAAGCAATTTCTTCAGTCCACTTTGTAAAGTAGTCTGTGGCAATCAAAATCCATTTGTGCCCAACACTCGAGGGTGGATTGATTGGACCTATGAAATCCAATCCCCATTTGCTGAAGGTTGCTCCACTTGAATCAGATGAAGCAAAAAGGCTGCAAGCTTCTACTTTCTCATGAAAATTGCACATTTACTACACTTTCTCACATAAGCATGAGAATCCTTGAACAAATCTGGCCAATAATATCTGGCTCTCATTATTTTCAGAGCTGTAGTACATGGTGCAAAGTGATCTCTAGCAGGTCCATCATGGAATTCCTCAAGAATTCTTTTAGTTTGATTTGGGTAAACACATCTGAGGAATACACCATTGAAATATTTTTTATACAAAACAAAATCTATTACTGCATATGGAATTACTTGTAATCTGTAATATCTTTGTTTTGATTTTTCCAAACCTTGTGGAAAATCCCCAGTATGCAAATAATGAATCATCTAGCTGATCCAATCAACTGAAGTAGTTGTAACAACAAGTTAGTGACTTCTTCACTACTGTTTTCTTTATTTTTCTGCAAGCTGCTCACATAGGCCCTTACCTCTAACAAGCTTGGTAACCTTTATATTAATGCCATATTACATGAATTTGGTTATCCAACCTGCTCTCTTGTCATTAATATCCTTATTCAGCATAAATTATTTGACTGTTGGGTGAGCTACCAACAGATGTTTCTTATTATTAGACATGTGTCTAAACTTCTTGAGACTTCTCACTACAACAAGCACATGCTTCTCAACAAATGAATACCTGGTTTCATAATCATGTAAAACCTAACTAAAGAAAGCTATAGGTTGCTCCATACCTTCATTATTTTGTTGATAGAGCATTGCGGAGATGGTATCCACTCCCCCAAATTCATACAATATGAAATCCTTATCAAAATTTGGGTTGATAAGAGTAGGGGTTGTTGCAAGTGCCTCTTTAATTTGCTCAAAACTATTCTTTACTTCTCTTGTCCAGTTGAATTGAATGTTTTTCTTTAGCATGGCTATCGGTGGCTACAATAAAGCTGTAACTTTGGGAATAAATCTCCTAGAAAATTTTATTCTTCCCAGAAAACTTTGTAAACCTTTCTTGTGAGCAGGAAGCGGTAATGCCAAAATGGATGCAATACATTCTGGATCAATAGAAATACTATCCTTAGAAACAATATAACCTAGAAGTTTACCTTCATGAACAACAAAAATGCTCTTTTTTGGATTCAAGGAAATCCCATACTCTCTGCATCTTTTAAAAATCTATCTAAGATGATCAAAGTGTTCATTAGCATTTCGTGAGAAAGCAATGATATCATCTAAATAAACAAGAACAAACTTGTTTATCAAACCTTGGAGAGCCATATCCATTGCTCTCTAAAAGGTTGCTCCCGCATTTGACAATGCAAATGACATCTTTGTGTAAGCCATAGTACCCCACTTAGTGGAAAGGTTGTTTTGTACTAATCTTCTTCTTTAACCAATATCTGGTTATAACCTAAATATCCATCCAACAATGAGAACCTCTCTAATCCTGAAACAACCTACAATATTTGCTCCATTGAAGGCAACATATAGTGATCTTTCAGTGAAACTCTGTTTAGATCACATAAATCCACACACAGCCTTATCTCTCCGCTCTTCTTCCTGACGGGTACCACATTTGAAACCCAAGAAGTGTGCTTGATTGGAAAGATGATACTACCTTAAATTAGCTTTTTCAACTCTATCTTCATGAAGTGTTCCAACTTAGGATTCAATGGCCTTTGTTTTTGTTGCATTGGTTTTGTGTTGGGCTCTAACTCAATTGCATGTTGAGCCAACTCAGGGTTAAAACCCTTCAGATCTCCATACTCCCAGGCGAATATGTCACTGAATTCTTGGAAAAGCAAGAAAAATGCTTGTTGTTCCTCTTTCGTACAGACTTTGCCAAGCTTAAGGAGCTTGTTTTTAAATATTTCATTCAGTTCAAAATGCTCCTCCTTCAATGTAATGCTAGATTTATCTCTTCTAACCTGATCGTCAGTGTTAAATATTGATTCAAGGGTAACCAATCCCTTAGGAAGTTTATTAGACTTTAATTGCAAAATCTGGCTCTCATATTGTTGCTCAAGTTTCTGCTAATTAGCAACAAAAAATTCTGCTTCTTCGATCAAAAAACTAATTATTTGCTTATCGCTGTCAAAAATATGCCAACTGACTATATTATTGGGTACAAATGGCCTTACTACGACCTTGACATATTGTTCTACCTCGATATTATGAATATCAGAGGGAATATCAAACTGTGAGCCGATAGCAGCCAATCTATCTACCTCTTTATTCATATTTCTGGGAATTGACAGTAGATTAAGGGGACTAAAATATTCAATTAAGTCCCAAGTTCTATGTTTATATAACTTCAACAAATCATTCTTGGTCACACTCTAATTTCTTACCTGATTTGAAATCAATTCTGAGTCACCATAAGCCTTTAGACACGTGATACCCCTTTTCCTTGCCCATTCTAAGCCATGGATCAATGCTTCATACTCAACCACATTGTTCGTGCAACTAAAAATGAATTTGAATGCTGAATAAAATGTATTTCCTTTAGGTGAAATGAGCATTGTACCTCCACCAACACCTATCTTACTTCTCAAACCATCAAAAAATAGCTTCCAAAGCTGTTTGTTTTGCTGATAAGGTTGCACTTCTTCTTTAACCAGGTTTGGAACTATCACATCGAGCTCTTGAATCATATAAACACCCAACCCGACCTCGTCCATGTGATTGAAAGGATTAGTCTCTTGATCTTTAGCTGCCCACTCATCAAGGTTGATGACGGGTATGCGTCCAATTGGTGTATCAGAGTCTAAGGTCATGGATTGATCTTCCTGACCATGGACAACAAGGTTTGTTTTTATTGCACTAGGTACATACGACTCTAAATTGTCCTTAGCCTAGATTTTTGACTTAATGGTCACCTTTGTACCATATTTGGTTCTAAAAAACATGTGAGACCAGTCAAAAGATAAATACCCCCCTATCTTAGCAGTGAAATCTCTGGATAAGCACATGCCAAAGAATGGCGACAAGTCTATAACATATATGTCCTACAAAACTGAGAAATTGGGGCAAGCGTGCAGGGTAAGAGACAAATTCTTGATCATTCCTACAGACTGAATGGTTGTACCATCTAGTTGTATGAATCATTTTGAAAGGGGCTCATACACTAAACCTAACTTATCTGCTAAACTCTTTGGCATTACATAATTGCTTGTGTCGGAATCAATCATACAATTATGGACTAGTCTGTTACCTATAATCAAAGTGACATAGAAGGGTGGTGACTTTACCTCCTAAATGAACTACTCTCTCTTAACCTTTGAAGTGTTGGCTAGAACCCTATGCTACTCAATGTTAGGTTCATCATAAACTAATATTTTGGCTAAACCTTCTTGCAAGCTTTCTTTCTGCCCAAGAAGATGTAAAGCATCTAACATGGTTGTGCTAACAGTGGCTTTCTTCATATGATCAACAATATTGAAAGCCATACCACTAACCTTTGGCTACACTTTTGGAACAACCTCTGTTTGTGTTGTTTGAGGCTGAGGTTGTGCTTTTTGTTGTTCTTTAGCTGCTGTAGTCTTTTGTCTTGGCATAATTTGAATGTTCTGAGCTTAAGCATGCTGATTTTGCTCCTATTGGGTTGTAGGAACCTTATCTTTTTGCTGAATAGCTTGTTGTTTGTCTTTTTTTGGCTGCTGTACATTAGGAACAACTTGTTGTCTCAAGTCCACAACCCTCTTTTTTGACCTCGTGTTGGCTGCAATAGATGTAGCAGATTAGTTCTGCCCTTGTACATGATTAATGCCACAAAATTCGTTGCCTTGGAAGTTCATCATGGCAATGTCAAGGTCATTTTGCAACATTTGATCATCTGGTTGATCGCCAACCTCCTTTTGTGTTTTCTTAGAAGCAAAAAAACTATTTTGCACCATAAGCACCTGATTAACTAGCCTGTTCAGACAAGTAGCCTGATTATGAGGCTGATTATAGGGATAGCACCACATATAATCCTGTGCCAAGTTGTTTTGGATAGGTACAAGCTCTTTGGAAGAGCTGGAAGCATTCTGATTGAAAGGATGATTAAGCCTAGGATTGAAATTTCATTTCTGCCCTTGGTAGTTAGCCTGATAAGGTGGTCTATTTGGCTGAAAGGGGGGTTGATAGGGTTTGAAATTTTGGCCTTGCTAGTTTTTAAGGCTTACTAAATTGTTACTGGTAGTCTGCAATATTTTTTGCATAGCTTCCTGATTGTTTATTTGCTGTTGTAAATCATTTGCCATTTTTTGTTGAGCACCCTTAAGCTCTAGTAATTCTGAATTGGCTGGAACAACATAGTTTTGAGCAGCTCTTTGGGAACTAAAAGCTAGAACAATGGGTAATAGGGCTATAGGAGGTACTTGAATGGGTATTAATGGCTGAATATCTTGGAAAAAAGGCATAGGAGGCCTGGGTGCAATCTTACCAGCCTATATTAAGTTATTTTCAGCTCTAATAGCTATCTCATAGGCTATTGGAAGAGTTACTCCTCCTATAGATTGTACCAAAAGTGAAATATCACTGTTAATAGCTCTAAGATAATATAGAAAAGTGTGATATGGTGTAGGCCTTATCGTGGCTGGAATTTTGTTCCAAGTTCTTTGGAATCGAAAGTTAAAATCTGTCATCTGTTCTTGTGGGGATCTCTTAATAGTCGTCATTTGCTCAACTAGAGATAGATGATCAGATTTGTTAGAAAATTGCTTGCTTAACATGTCTCCCAAGTCATCCCATGATGCAACAAAATTCACCGTTAAGCCTATGAACCATTGGAGTGCTTTTCCTTTAAACAGGGTTGTTAAAAGCCTCAACGCCACGTTCTCTTCTGTAACATGATGAACTCCACAAAGTGAAGCTACGTCTCTTATGTGTTCAATTGGCATAGTCTGATCTTCGCCTATAAAACTAGGCAGAATTTTAAGCACAGCTACCGGTATTTTATCGTGCCGAGCCAAATTCAATGGGATTCCCCCATTAAATGGAACAAAAGAATGTGCTCTAGCCATTAGAGCTACTTGTGGTAAATGATGTACTACTGGAAAACAAGAACTAATCTTGTAACAAAGCTTGGTGAACCTCTTGAAGGCGAAATTGATATCCTGTAACTTGGCAAGCTAAATGCAAAACTGGCTGCCTTGTTGATGGTCTACCTCTCCTTCTTATTGAATACATTAATAGTTTTGTTCTAAAAACTGGAGAAACTGATTTATTTCTTGAAGACCTACCAGGTGTTCTCTTGGCTGTCCTTCCTCTTCTTTTTGGTGAAGACAGCTGTAAGTATTCAAATAGGGAAGAACTTCTTCTTGTCTGAACTTTTCTCATAGGCTACTTGCACTTGATCTGCTGGAAATTGAGAACAGAGTCGCAAGGTATATGAAACTTTAACCTTTGAAAGGTTGAAGAACTGCTGTTTATACCAAAAAACAACTTGAAACTGTTGAATTCTTACTTTGAAAAGTGATTCAGGGTCCCACGGTATAAGTGCTAAAAATTGTTATCACGAGGGATTGCACCCGAATGCAAAGTTGTAAAGCTCAACAATCCTATGTAAGATGGAAACACTTCAAGCCTATGGGTTGCTCATAACAAAAGTGAATCTCCAGATAAAGGGTTGGTTCCTTGTGATACCTCTTGCAAACTACTTCTTTGATAGGAAAAATGATAGAAAGAAACTTGGAATTGAAACCTATCCTAGGAGGTGATGCACCAGACGTTCTAGATCTACTTGCTTATTCGAACTCACAATATTTTCAACAAATAATCTTAAATATTTTCACAACCCAATTAAGCATGTAACACATAAGTATTTCATTGGAAAGGGACTGAATTTAGAGCATGTATGAAGGAAAACAAAGTATTTTCACAACTACCAAAATCATCTTACTCAATCCATGGCCTGCATTATCTATGCATCTTCCTACATCCATATTATTTGAATTAGAAAAAATCAAAGGATTCTAAGAATGAATCATAGAAATATCATCAAATCACTCATACACTATAACACAAAAAGTATTAAGAAGGAAAATTGTTGCTTTCTTTATTGAAAATGAAGGAATTGCTGCTACAAGTGAATCAATCTGAGTTACAAGATCAACTTTTCTTTGCAGAATGCAAAGAAAAAGAAGTAAGAACTGAGGAAAAAAGACTAAGTAATTTCCTTATATACAATAAAGGGCTTCAAAAATCCAAGAGGAGATAACTGAAGTTAAAATATCTAAACTTCAAATTTGATGTAAAAACTCCAGTTATGTCTCACTCAGTTTGCTCTAGTTTTGAGGCCATTTTTTCATGCTTTTTAAGCTTGCACGACCAAAGATGATTCAACATGCATATTGGTGGAGTTGAGAGTTAAGTCTCAATATTGTCATTTAATTTTAAAGTGAAAAACACTTAGCTTTTTTCTTTGCATGATTTTAAATAAGACAAAATATGTAATCAAATATTAAAGGTAATATTTTATTACCTTAATATTTACCATGCAATGTAAAAAAAAGAAAAAGAGAGCTCATATCCTAAATATTAAAATAATCATATTGATTATCTTTAATATTTAATCGAAGTCCCTTTTTCCCAAAATCATGCAAAGAAAAAATGGAGCAAATGGTGAGACATAACGAGAGTTTTTACATCAGATTTGAAGTTTAGATATTTTAACTTTAGTTATCTCCTCTTGGCTTTTTGAAGCCCTTTATTGTATATAAGGAAAATACTTAGTCTTTTTTCCTCAGTTCTTACTTCTTTTCTTTTGCATTCTGCAAAGAAAAGTTGATCTTGTAACTTAGATTAATTCACTTGTAGCAGCAATTCCTTCATTTTCAATAAAGAAAGCAACAATTTTCCTTCTTAATACTTTCTGTGTTATAGTGTATGAGTGATCTGATGATATTTCTATGATTCATTCTTAGAATCCTTTGATTTTGTCTCATTCAAATAATATGGATGTAGGAAGATGCATAGTTAATGTAGGTCATGGATTGAGTAAGCTGATTTTGGTAGTTTGAAGTTGTGAAAATACTTTGTTTTCCTTCATGCCTAGCTATTAGGTCTACAATGAGGTCGATATTCAGAAGAGGGAAATCATCCTTCAGACATGCCTTGTTTAGGTCTTTGAAATCAGTGCATATTTTGATGCCCCCAGTGGGTTTTGAGACTGGTACTAGTTTTGAAACCCACTCAGGATAATATATCAGTCGGATGAATCCAACATCAAGAAGCTTTTGTAACTCAAGTTTAACCAAGAGTGCTATCTGAGGGTGCATCTTCCTTAATTTTTTCTTAACTGGCTTAGGTTCAGGGTAAACTGCTAAGTGATGCACAACCACTTCTGGGTCAAGTCATGGAATATTTTTGTATGACCATGCAAAGTTAGTTCTACTCTCTTTCAGGAAGGCTGCCAGGTTCTTTTTCTCTTCGTCCAACAAAGATTCAGCATAGAAAGTGATCTTAGGTGCTTCTTCGGTTCCCCCATTGACTGGTGTAGCATTTTCTGCTAGTACTGCTGACTTCTTTGGATGCATTGCACTAAGGGAGAGATTGAATCCCTCATCCTTGGGTGCCTTAGAGAAGTTTTCTTCATTGGATGCATCCTTTATTTTTACCTTTTTAGGATCAGAAAGTTCCATAGTGTGGTTTTCACTTAAAGATCTGCATGTTAGTTGCATTTCATTTATTTTGTGACCGAGGGATTCAATAGTCTCCCCATAGTATTCCTCTGTATCTAGATCTATATCAAAACTTGATTTATGATCTACCCATGGTAAGTTATCACGAAGTCCCATGAATTCTGAGATCACTTCATCATTTTTGAATAAATCCAGAGTTGGTGGCTCTAGTTGGTCCATGTTGATGAGTTGTGGGTAGACTAGGCGTATTTCAGTTGGTTGATTGGTTTGAGCAAAGGATGTAATAGATATCATGAAGAGGGAGTTGTTTTCAAATAGATCAACAACATCCAAGGGGAAGTCATCTAAGGTCATATCATGCGATGTAGGTGACCAAGAGGAAGCCTCAACTCATTTAGTGGAAATACCTTTTCCAATAAGTGTGAACTTTCTAGTAGTACAACCTAGGGCAAGATTCTTTAGTCATTTCTTAGGAACGATGGGTTCTAGTAAACCATTATCATTCTGTCCTAGTTTCTCATGCTTGCTATATCCCCAATTCTGCATGAGTTGCAATCCTTTGTTATCATCTTCCATGGGAAGTACATGGACATGTCATTCATCTTGATAGAGGAGTTTAGAGATATCTTCTTCATTGATATCTTCCTGATTCAAATCACCCCACTTGGTGAAGGTGGTAGCTGCCATCTTGATAGTTTTATGTTCTTTGCTATTAGTTGTAGGTTTCCCATGAGATTGAGGAGAAGTAGGTAGCTCTCCTAAGACAAATGTGTTCTTCATTGGATTTTAGTTCCCACAACCATCATCTTGAATCACTACTTTGATATCAGGTATGTTCTTCACAATAAGTGCCTTTGTTTCAGAAGTAGATGCAAGGGATGATGGGTCAACAAATAAGGTGGAAGGTGTAGGCCCTTCCTCATTTTTAGGTATTTGGGGGATTTTATATAGCTTGGATTCAAGACTTTTGCAGTAGTAAAAAAGCTTAGGATCTCCATGGATAGTAATCTCTCCACCTTCGAAACTTCACACATTGATGATAATTCGAGGCTACAAATTTTAGAGCATGGATCTAGGGTTGACAAAGTAGTATGTTGTAAGGAAGATCAAGGTCCAATACTTGACATGAAGTTTCTGCAATGAGCGGGTCTACTTGGATGGGTAGTGCAATGATACCTTGTGATACCCATTCTTGGTCGTCATATTCCTTGGTGGTTGTACTCTTTGTCCTCTCAATAGTATCCTCTGAATAGCCCAAACTTTTGATTAGCTGAAGGGAGCAAATGTTTAATCAAACACCTCCATCTATTAAGACTCTTTTGACCTTGTTCTTATGAATGATAACCTCAAGGTGTAAATCACATTTATGAGATGGTTGTGACTACAAGTCTTTCTTGGAGAAGGTGAGAAGATGACTAGAGATATGGCCTACCATAGCTTGAAACTGATCAGTATCAATATCCTCGGGAACAGATGACTCTGATAAAGATTTCTCAAGGATTTCCCTATGTGCGGGTGATAGCCTTAACAATTATAGGATTGATATCTGTGTGGGAGTCTTCTTGAGCTGATCTAGGAGATTGTGCTTGTTGGTACTTACTGTTGGTTGAGTAGGTTGTGCCCTAGATGGGGATGGGAATCCTTGAATAGTGACTTTACCACATTGTATGGTGACTCCATACTTTGCACTATTCCCTTTAATTATGACGATAGTGATGATGCTATCATAGGAAGCAACTATGTTGGAATAGGTGTGCTGCACGTTCATATAATCCTTAGCTTTTCCAATGTTATTTGCTTTGTTATGATCTGGCATAGGGTTCTTGTATATCTTGAGATCTTGATTCCCAGCTAATATCTCAACAAATATGGTATCATTTTCTATGAGATCTTGGATGATGTTTTTGAGCCTCATGCAGTTTTTTGTTTTGTGTCCTTTGATCTTGTGAAAGTCACAAAGGTCCTTCTCGTTATACCTAGATAGTTTCTCTTGCGGTTCTTGGTATTTTTCAAAGTTGGGAAGTGTTATCAGATTTGACTCTACCAACTTTTTCATGATAGTCTCGATGGGTTCAGATAGTTGTGCGTACTTGCATTTAGGATAGTTGTTCTTGTTAGGGGTTCACCTTTGCATTTCAGTGTTATGGATCTGATGGTTCTGAGGAGGTGTTATTTGTTGCACAGTTGGTTGGATGTTGGCAACCTAATTTTTGTTTGGTCTAGGAGCACTTAGGATTACCTTAGCATCTACCACACCATCATTTGTCACGTTTTTGTTCTTAGCCCAGACATGAGGCTTGTCATTTGAACTTGTTGATGGGTGATTGTCTTTGTAAGATTGAGTATTTCCCTATGATATTAGAGCTCTCTTGATGTTAAGGGCTCTAGGGATGAGCTCATCATATGATATGATACACTGCATTTTTAAGTGGAAAGATAGATTTTGTAGACATAGAAAATGTACTGATTAATGCTGCACATCTGATCCTGACTACTAACATCGTGTCATCCTAAATCATCCCTCGGTCTAACCATTTAATCAAATTCCCTTGTTTGATTAAATTCATCAATTTTTCTCCCTTAATTAATTAAATCATTTATTTGATTAAGTCACTCTATTCCATTAATTAAATCAATCAACCTGATCTAATTATCTCTATTTAATTAAATAATTCATTTTATTTGATAAAATCTCTAAAGTCATCCTATTGAATTAAATAAATTAACATTTGTTTGATTTAATCTAACTTCCACCTTCTTTAGTTAAATAAATCAAAAATATTTATTTAACTATCTCTAAATCTTTTTCTTCTCATATTTGATTTAAATAAATCCATAAAATCTAAATCAATATGTCACATCATTTTTATCCTCATTAAATTAATTAATCCTCAATTAATTTAATCTTAATCCATGTTCCATCCTCTAGCTTTTGCAACTTTTACAAGAAAATAGATTTAATTCATTTATTAAATCTCTATTTTCTCTCAAAAGGCATAAAAAATGGAAGATTCCTCAAATTTGAATTCAAAATCCAAGTGGAATTTGTCCTCCCAACAAGGCATTTACTCCACCTAATAAGTCCTTTTTCCTTGAGCCAAGTGGCATTCAATTCATTTTCTTTCCCTCTTGCATGTCATTTCAACAAATTCAAAATCCACCTAATTGCATTTATTGACACATTCTTCAAAACTTGCACATCCTTCATCCATTCACATGTTGACAAGTGGCATTTTTCCATTGTTTGATTCTTAGTCCCACATTGCTCCATTTTGGACATCTCTTCAACTTAATATTCTATAAATAAGAGGCTTTATTCCTCATTTGATTATCCACAATTTGAGCAAAGTTATTATACCCAAATCCATAGCAAGCTATCATCAATTTCATCCAAGCATAGTTAGGGTTTTTGCAGATTTTCAACATGGAGCTCCATTGAAGTCATCATCACAGCATGCATCTTTCATCAATCATCTTCATCACATTATTGGAGTTGGGAAAGGGCCAATTTTCACATCAAACTGGTACCAATTCCCCCATGGGATCAAGAGTTTGTATTACTTTCAATAGGATTTAATCCACTTTTCTTGTTCTTTCATTATATTCTTGTTTTCATTCCTATTTTGAGTTTTGTTAATGGATTTCATGAGGAATCCTTGTTCTTACTTGCATATGATCTTCTAATGTGTTTGTTTATTGTGTTTTTTAGGTATTGGGATTTGGGTTCTACATTTGATTGCTAGAAGGAGGGCCCTCTTGAAAATCTAATCATGTTTTTGCACTAAATTTTGTGTTTCCTATGCTGTTTTTACGTCTACAGAAAACTCCACCATTGGAAGCTCAACGTCACTATTTAGCACCGCTGAGAACTCGGCATCACTATATTGAACCACTGCAAATTTCAAACTGTGATGCTCCATACTTCCCACCCAGAATTCAAATTTTCAAACAACACCACTAAATCTTTCTGGCTCATTGGAATCTTTTCAAAATCCAAACTGTAACATTGACCAGAATAGCGACGCCTTCATGCTCACTGGTTTGGCTACAAAGCGACATTGATTGGTAAGCGATGCTATACAACATTGCTAGTAATTTCAAATTGCGTCACCTTCATGGATTGCATTGCTGGAGGGAATTAGAAAGTGAAAATTAATTTATAACACGTGCTTTTTATCAAATTTTGGTTATTTGGTCTGTTTGCTGCTTTCTTGACCTCTTTTTTTGTAGAACCTAACTGATTTTCTTGTAGGTTGGATTGATCAAAGGTGAAGAGGAAAAGAAGCATGATGACCTCATTTCATGATACCAAGTGTTTTTAAACACTCTAGTGTTTGTTCAACACTCTTAGAGGATTCACTATTCCTCTTAAGGAAAAATTTGTTATCTTTCATGCTTAGGACTTACTAGTTTCATTTTGGGCTCTAAAAAGAACTCTTTAAATTCTTGTTACAAAAGCAGCTTAAAATGAGCTTTAGGACACAAACTCACTAGATTTTGTTTGGGGCTAATAATTGAACAAGGAAAATTCTCACACTTCATTTGGTGCTATAAAAAGGAGTCATTATTGCTTTGTTGGATTAAAAAGAACATGTGCTACTTTGTTTTCATGATCGCTTACT
>VDFB02178798.1:0-10094 GCA_007258455.2 Sequoia sempervirens
ATTTTAAATTCAGTTCATTTCTGGTTAGTGTTAGGAAACTTGTGCTCACCTACCAAATCATTCGAACCACGTAAAACCCTTAATCTACTGTCTGTTATCAGCTGCTGAACAATTACGTAAGTCCCCTTGAAATACTAGCAAAACACATCAAGCCAACTGAGGGTATTCTATTGCATGAAGGAACCTTGGAGTTAAATGCATGATCTATCTCGCAATCTTAGCATGCAAGAGACTTTGTTCAAGAGAGGATAGAGTATCTGTTGGGAAACTTTATTCTGTGTTGGTGCGGTCACGAAAATCACATCAACAGGTATCTGCTGTGTTATTGTGTCTGATTTTAAATTAATTTTCTGTGCATTACATCTGATCATAAAACTAACAATATGTAGTGACTTGTCTAGGGCTTACCCCCCTCTTATTAGGTTCTATTTCTTTCTATGTTCAATTTAGATATTTTTTATGGTCCCTTTTCTATAACTGAAGTCCTCTTTTATTCTCCAAATTTGCTTCCGTAATTTGCTGTATTTTAAGTCCCATTGACCTAGTGCCTTTCTATGTACTGGCCTTCTGTTGGTCCTCTGTTCTGCAGAAGATTCAATCTGACCACGTAGGTATGATCAACTAACATACAGAATTGAGTGTAAGGAGACAACTTGGATCTGGTAAAGTTAGAACTGCTCAAAGTCTAAGGAACTCAAATTTCAGTTGAAGAATAACTATAAGCTATTTGAATGTTGCCAATCACATGAGATTAAGGTGGATCTTAATTATAAGCTATTTGGAATTATGCTCATGCAAATCAACCATAAATTGAAGAGATTTCAACTAAGATTGCCCAAATCTGAAAAGCAGGAATGTAAAGTTCTTCTCTTCCTTGGAACACTCTGAAGAAGATACTTCAGTCAGCTAAGGACATAATTTATCCAAAACAGATTAGCAGAGTACATACATCATTGCTTGTTTACGAGGTTGACCATATACAGGAGAGACTTAGAAACTGTCCACCTTATTTCTAATATTTGAAAATTTCAAAAACAAAATTCGTAGCTCTAAATCTCTTTTATGGTATTTTGAACCAAAGCCACATAGAAACAAAAAACTGATCAGATGCAGAATTTAAAATTAAACTGCAATTAATTCTGAAGGTGCTAAAATTTGGAAACTATTGGAAGCTACTAAAGAATTGAAAAATTTAAGGTTCTTGGATATCTAAAAAAGTACAAAAACTAAAATATGGAAATCCCGAAGATTCTAAAACTTAATTTTTTTTTTTTTCAATGTTCACATAATACTTGAAGTAACAAAAAAATTCCTGAAAATAGTATGTGCCAAGCCAAGTCACCTCTAGGAGTAATATGGGCATTGTAGTTAGCTGGAATACTTAGTCCCCAAATTGCCAAAGAGACAAGTCCCCAAAATATAACCTTACAAAAAAATTAGTTCCTCTAAACCTAATGCCCATTTATATTCAATTTCTGCGTAAGGTCTCTTTTATTTACATTATAGAAAATGTCCACCCAACAAAAAATCTTATGGCCCCAAATCCCTTTCCTAGAAACTGTATCTAACATAACAAAAAATCTTAACGTGCCCACTGACCCAAAGTTGAATTCAACAGTTTTATTTTTCTGAGCATGGGACAAAAGAGGTTCAAGACAGTCCTTCCCCCTTGAATTGGTTTGTCCCAAAGCAATAGTGTTTGAGATGTATATTTCTTAAGGCCTTTCCAACAACTAATTGAAACTCCTCCAAGTATTGGCAGCATTGCCTCTTGGATCAAATGGCAAGAGACCTATATCAACAATTTGATTATCATTACTCCAACTTTCAATGCTTTCTTCATGGCTGTGAACTACAGTTCACGTACAACCTACAATATTTACCATTGCGTTCTCTTGTAAAGCTCAGACTTGTGCTCTATAGAGAAATTCTTTGAAGATGTTGTAATCACATTGATCAGAGGTGAAATGCCTTTTGCATCCACTAAATATTTAACATCACCAGCCTCATTCACTTTAAAACTAATAGTTTTGGAAGCCAAAATAATATTAACTACGAGAAAAAATGTATTGTCTCGAATAACTAGATTGCCAAAAACAAAGAGCAATATCACAAGAATGTTTAATTTAGCATTGTTGTGCCCCTATAAAACTCAGTGTTTGTACTTGCCTTTTCCCATTTGTCATCAAGATCAATCATCATTGTGTGTTAAACCAATTCAATTTGTGGTCTTCCCCATCAATTGACAAGGTTGTCATGTCTTGATCTTGGTTTATCGACTAACAACTTTTGCACAATGATGGAGGTTGCAGCTGTTCAAAATGAAGTAATGATGAGGTTCAAAGGTTGTTGATGTCATTGGCGAAGAAGGATAAATATCAAAATGACTAAGGCATGGAAGGCGTAGATTTGGAGTGGCTTTGCCACATGGTTTTTTAACCTAAGGTCTTCCATTTGGCTCAAGTGAGTGGAAATTCTGCCTAGCTTACAAAGTATGGCAATAAGTGATGCACTCTCCTCCTTGGCACACTTTAATAGTGGCTCATCCAAGTAGAAACTCCACCCAAATTGCACAATGGAAATGACAACCAAACATTCCACCATAATCACTAAATATGTATGTTTTTGAAGTGGCTATACCATCAAACTCTTCTGCCTGGTTTAAAAACATCATTTAAGTCATTAGAAATTCTGTCCACCATTATATAAAAAATACCTAAAGTGGCTAGGCCACTAAACTTTTCTGCCTGCACTTTAAAAGGGGTGGCAAAGGCACCAATAAGTTATGCCCAAGTACATAAACATTGAAGACACAAAAAAGTTTCACCTAGAATTATACAGGTGGCATGAGTGAAGACAAATTTTGCTAAGGTCATAAAAGTTGGTTAAAGTGAGGATGATCTCTGCCTAGCTGAAAACAATGGTATGTGTCAACGTAGGTGCACTAGTGGCTCAGCCACTTAAAAAATCCACCCAACTCGAAAAAGTTGGCAATGTTAGAGGAAAGTTCCACACAATTCAAAATAGTTAGCAAATGAGCTATAAAACTCTGCCAAGCACATTTTTCATGCATTTAAGCCATCAACAATCTTTTCCAAGGGTCATGAAGTTAGCTAAGTTATCAGATTATGTCATGTCCCCGCCCCCGAAGTTGTAGCACCAAATATTAAATATTAAAATACAAACAACAAATATTAAAATATAAATATGAGTAACCACAATTTAAATATTATAATTATAATTATCGTAGATAACATTATAATTATAATACAAATATCATAATATGCAACAGAATAATTAATATTAGTAATATCATAATAATAGAGATAATGTTCACAAGAAAACAATATAAAA
This sequence comes from Sequoia sempervirens, assembly GCA_007258455.2. Lineage (NCBI taxonomy): Eukaryota > Viridiplantae > Streptophyta > Pinopsida > Cupressales > Cupressaceae > Sequoia > Sequoia sempervirens. The sequence goes on from VDFB02178798.1 coordinate 3,355, forward strand.
TAATATTCATACAAACCAATACTATTATTAATAACTATGCCTGAGTTAATACTAACTACAACGGTTCCTAGCAAGGAGACACAATAATTATTAATAAAACCAAACAGCAATAGGTTACCAACAGCCACGATTGGTAAAGGGAGCAGCTACCATATACTAGGGAGACGTCATTCTAAAGAGGTGTGATTAGCACCAAAAGACATATAAACAAGGCAGCGATCAGGATAGGGAGGATATTATTTTTGAGAGCTACGATTCATTCTATCAACAATTAAAGAATAAGGAATCTGGGGAAAAAGGACAAGGAAGCGATCAATACAGCTGTCTATTAATTTATAATTTCAGAACTATAGTTCCCTCTTTCAGAATTAAGGATTAGGTAAGATAACAATAAGGGATCGACGAGGATATAAAGGGAGGTTTTAGGAAAAATAACAATAAGGGAATCAAGGAGGTAGAATAGATAATATAAGCAGATTGAGCAGCAGACATAAAGGCTCAGTCTGCATAATTTATCTAGTAACTGCAGAATTATAAATTAGAATAATTGTGGTAATATTTAGAGATGTGAAATGTTGTCAAAATACAACCAATGGTTTGTGCATATTGTTATTACTCCTATTTGTAGCATACTCAGAAATCTTTATGCCCTGCTGATATGTTTACTTGCAAATCTGAGTTTGGCTAAATTGCTATGTGTGTATTTGCACCATGATAGGAGAAGGGGAATTACAAAAGGGAGCAATGATGGGACACTCTCTACGTACGCCACCTCCTAGAATGGAGAACCTATGTGTTCTATAATGGAGGACCAAGTGTCCTATAATGGAGAACCTATGTGTTCTATAATGGAGGGCCAAGTGTCCTGTAATGGAGAACCTATGTGTTCTATAATGGAGTTTGAGTGTCCTATAATGGAGAGCCACTGTGTTCTGTAATGGAGGACCTAGTGTCCTAAGGGGGCCAAGGGGGTATGGCCTTCATTGTAGAGGGTATTGCCCTTGGGCCTAGAAGAGTCGAGCCATCAAAACAATTTTGTAGCCTCACTCCCCTATCATGGTGTAACAATATAAGGGGATCGATCATGAGGGAATTGAGATTGCCGAAGGAGTATAGCGAGCGGGCCTCTTCTAGGTACGCCACCCAAGTGGGGGACAAGATGAGCCCACAAAGGGCCAAGGGGGTACGACCTTCATTGCGGAGGGTATTGCCCTTGGGCCTAGGGGAGTTGGCTACCAGGGCACCATCTGCAATCTCACTCCCCCATCATGGTGGATCAAATCCTTCAAGGATGTTAGAGTACTTTGTGATTGAATTGATGATGGGTCAATAGTTTATTGATACCTAGTTATGAAAAACTACCAACTATTACTGTTGTGATAAATGATTCTATTCTACTAATCAATTTGATTATGGTAAATGGTTTTAATCTATGTGCAGGGATTCAATCAAGGTTTTAATCAGGTGAAAATTATTCTCTAACTCATTTGTTATTTGGAAATTAAAGATTTAGGGCAATCCCAATTAGGGACATTACAGATTATTCCACCTAAATAAGTGTTAGCAAAAATTATTAATGGGCATGCCATCATGTCCACATCGGCCATAAACATGAAAAAGGTGGTTCCGTTCTTGGAAGTCGGTCTATTAAAAATGAAAAAGCTAGGATTTATAGCAAGATGACCTCAAGTCATTTGCTTTATGCAAACTACCACAATGAATATTGTATAGTGCGCATATTTGTATATTTTGTTTGTAGCTTTTAGTTTATCATCAATTTAGCTTACATTTAGGTTAATTTAATCTTAGGGAACTTTTCCTTCAAACTCAAAGAAATCTTTTACCTTTCACACTACTACATTTTATGTTGTCTTGCAAAAAACAAATTAAAACGATAATAGTTTTTGGTATATCTACTAGGAACAAGATACAACAAGCCAATCTTGCATCAAAGCTCAATCAAGTACATTCAAGAGAGGGTAGTTCTTCACCTTCAATTCATGAACATGTTGAACTCAATGTTGGACAAGGAACTACTTCAAACAATAGGTGACAATGCCCACAATAACAATGGTCCGCTTCTTCTTCCTCTACCATGGGGAGCCAATATTGATCTTTTGGCACTTGTAGAGTGCAATGACTTTCCACATGGATTGAGGAATTTTTTCCAAAGTTTGAAGGTGATGACAGTATCATTGCCTTCACCACAACATGCAACACTTTGGGAGTGGCTTATGAAGATGTTGCAATCCAAATTTTGTTGAGATGATGAGAGGTGCAACTGATTGGTTCCACCATCTTGCCATACGATCAATCACAAGTTGGGAGATCATGCATGAAAGGTTCCTGTTTTGTTTCAAGTTTGTTAAGGATAACCATATTCTTTTTACACAATTCTCAAATGCAAATGAGACTAACAAGAAGCTTGTGGGAGTTCCTTGCATGATTCAATTGTCTAATCAACAACATCAATATTACTTAGAAGTCTTCTCCAGAGATCTTGCTGATTTGTTTTATCAACAAACTTCCATCAAAAAATTTCTTCATGATCAAATCTAGTAAAATTGATGAACTTGAAGAAGCTTTGGAGTGAGCAGTCAAGTTAGAAGATGACATGATTATCACTGCCAAAATCAGAAAGGGTTCAATTAGCCCCATGACCCAAAGCTCTATCAACTCCTTGTTGCAAAGGATAGTGTCTAAGGTGACAAACATGAAAGGATAGTTTCAACAAAATATTCATGTTCAATAGAATCAAGGGCATCCTCAAAGAACTTTGGTCCTTCCAATAGAAATGACAGATTTAGATTGCTTCATCCACCTACAAGGCTTGCTCTAGAGGCATTGCTAAAGACAACTTGAATAATTTTTGCTCTTTCCATGAGGCAAAAGATCACAATGTAATAAATGATTTGGATATGCTTCACATGATGTCTCCTTCTCAATCAAAACATCAAAGATTTTTGAGTAACCTTCAATATCTTTAAAATGACCCTGATGGCAACTCTATGGCGTGATATTTTCAATGTGACCCTTTTTGTGCTAAAAAGTTAAATGGATTCAATGACTGCACATGTTTGTGGAGTCAAAGAGCATGCAGCCAAACGGAGTGAAGTACATGAAGAGCATCCTCCACCCATAGAATCTTGTTTTCAAAAGCTCATATCTGTCCCTTTATTAACAAAAGATGATGATAAGTTAGATTTTCTATCTACCTCAAAAGCGTTGCTTAATTTCCAAGATGAAGAAGAACGACCTTTTATGTTGGACATAGAAGGAATTGCATGAGTATATCATGATTTTTTTTCAGGAAGACAAAGTTTCCTAGGCATCTATAGATAAAAGTGATCATTCAATTGCTTCCATTGAACAAGAAGACAACAATTGTTCCATGGATTGGAGCACATCAAAATTATTTTTCTTTATGTTCGAAGAATTGTTCAAGGAACTTGCCCAAGACAAGACAAAAGAAAAAGCACAACTAATAGAAGAACAAAATCTTCTTGAAAACACTTCAGATCAATAGGTATGCATCAAGGGAGAAGTACATACAAAGAATTCATTGCCGGATCTAGACATTTTCCTACAACATCTTGACAGCAGGTCATCAATAGAAAGACAATGAATTTTCTCTTCAATTTCGACTCATCCTCATCTTCCATGACTATCAATGTAGAACTAGGTTCGAACACCTAGTGATTGTTAAGGACTATAATGCAAAAAAGGTCACTACAATAGAAGAATTGTTGATGCTAGAAGTAAAAGCAATGCTAATAGAGAATCATGTTCCCATTCTAACTTTTGCATCAAAAGATAGCAATTGCACGATAAAGAATGATGCATCTAATTGTTTTCATCCTTTGCTTGATGGATTCTTGGTATTAGAATCATATTTAGTAACTATTCTATTTAATGCTCAACTCTGGTAACGCATAGTTTATGCATGTAATTTAGCCGACTTTTTATTTTTTGCTTTTGTAACGCCTCCATTCTCGTTTCCCTGATTATGGAAACTAGTTCCTTGTATCTATATGTACATCAATCCTGTGAATAACAAATCATTCGATTATTTCAAATTCTTGTGCTCTACTAATCTTTTCATGGTATTAGAGCACAGGTGGATTCCTGGTTTATACGTCGGATTTTGTTTCTGAAGGAACAAAGGATTTTGTTCATCCCTTCTTCCTGTGCGACTTGTTTTCTTCAGATTGGTTCTTCATTCATGAGACCATTCATGAGTTCTAGGCATTGGGAATTTTCATTTGGGGTCGACTCTTGTTTCCGTGTGCGTGTTGAATCTGTTCCCGTGTGTGCATGATCTTGTCTCCGTGAGTCAACTTCCATCTCTGTCTCTGTCTCTGTTGCTCACGTTTGCTTCTAGCGTTGTCCTCCTGCTTGAATAGGATCTCTTCTCCATGTTCGTGTTTCATAAGCTGTGATTGTGTTTGGTAGCGACCAGGATTTTTTCTTTTTGTTGCGTCCTCATAATTGGAAAAGTTTGTGCATTCTATTCTAGAATTGATGCAGTGAGTCTTCACTCTTCAATATGCTTGTGCGTGTGGAGATTCTCTGTTTATCTCGAATTTTCTAGTTGCTTTGCAGAAACGCGTTCATCCATTGCCCATGTGCGTCTACCTGAGTTAGACGACATTCTCTCCACTTTTGCTAGTGCATATTCATGCCTTCCTGGGCATCGATTGAAGTGTCTTCACCTGTAGTGTGGTTGGTTTGTCTGAAGCATACATGCGTGTTTGTAAAGACAACCTTTATTATGCGGGTCCTGTGATATCAATTTTGTATGAAGGCGTCGGGAGAGTTCGTCTTTTTTGGCCATTTTCTCTTTCTGCTATGTGCGTGGCTTTGGAGAGCACATCGTTCATCTGCTTGGGCATTTTCTGGTCCTGAAGATTTTAGTTTGTATCAATTGCTTCCTTGGGATTCGTGCCATCATTTTTTTCTAACAAAATTCTGCATTTGTGGGGTTTCATGCCTCCTATTTTGTCCAATTCTGTGAAAAATGGAATCTTTATCACATATTATGCTCGAAGGCAGCCAAAAGTTCAATGGACGAAACTAAAACACCTGGAAGCAACGCATGCTGATGATATTTGAATATCGTTGTCTTCACCAAAATATTTTGGGTCACAAGACTAGACTAGCATCGGATGTTAAAGACCAGGAAGAGTTTGATGAGTAGAATCATGAAGCGGTGATGCTCATTAAGCTGTATATTACTGATGATCAACTACCTAAAGTTCCGTTTGGTAAATCGGCAAAGGAGATTTGGGATCACCTGAAGGATCTTCATGAGACTTCCGACAAGGGTTGTGCGTTTTTTCTGAAGAACATGTTGTTTTCTATCATGATGGATGAGAAGACAACATTGCAGGCGCACTTGAACAAGATCAAGGAAATCTGAGATCAACTTGAGGCTATTGGTCAGAAAATGGAGGAAGAAGACACGGTAGTCATCACTTTGAAAAGTTTGCCAAAGTCTTACGAGCATTTTATCGAGACTCTCAACATTATTTCAGTTAATGTTGGTTTGAAGTTTTCAGGATCTTTGCACCATTCCTCTGCAAAAGTATTGTTGGAAACAGTAGTTCGGTAGCGGTGCTAGTTTGACCTCCACAGAGCAAGCATTCCCTACTAAAACCTTTCAAGAACAAGGGCAAATCTTAGCCCTCTCAACAGTCCAGTCAAGCACAGTCTTCAGATTCTTCTAAGAAGAAGAATGTTCAATGCATAGTAACGAGACTCAGCCTCGGCTCGGACTCGGTGGGGGCGACTCGGCGACTCGGGACTTGGACTCAGCATAGACTCGGCAAAATGGAAAAAAGTTGAAAAAACCCTAGAAATTTAGAGATTTTTAAGGATTTAAAACTTGTTTCAAAGCACCACTTATTGAATACAACACAAATAAAACAAATTTGATCACATGCACAAGTATACAATGATCGCATAAGTATAAAGTACACAAATTGTAGTTCGTTCTTTGAAGGAAATAGCATACTTAGATATATAAAATTAGTCAAATGTATACAAAACTCATGGAATATGAAATCCATGACATCAAATGTTCCATACAAATATGAAATATCAAAAGTAAAAAAATAGCTATAAGTCTATGACTCTATGCCCTATGGCATAGTGGAGCCAGCATCCTTCCTACGAAGGCGTCTAAGGGTCCTGGATGATGTTGCAGCTGCAGCCATAGTCTCTGCCTGTGTCTGACTCTCCATGCCACTCTCACCAACAACAGCTATGTCTCCTTGTGCTCTAGCCTCCTCCTCAACCATGGCTACAACCAAGGCCTCTCTCTGCCTGGTCCACCCAATCAAGGTCCTCGTCACTAAAGACTGCATCTGTAGCCTCAGTGATCCACTCAGACTGTGGATCAACCTCATCTAGACTGATCGAGGTTTTGTCGTGGTCAAAAAGCTTCCTGTATCTGAGCCGAGGGTTGTAATGAACATATACCAAGTCATTCATCCTCTCCACTGTCAATCTATTGCGCTTCTTGGAGTGTATGTGCTCAAATATACTCCAACTGCGCTCACAACCAGATGAACTGCATGGCTGGCTCAATATACGAATAGCAATATTTTGCAGGATCGGTGTATCAGAACCAAACATATGCCACCATCTATCTGAGATGACAAAAAGAAACAAAATCAATCTCATTTCAAGTTTCAAGTTCAAGTTCAACATTTAATAATAAATTATAATATAAAAAGATG
>VDFB02178798.1:10194-22586 GCA_007258455.2 Sequoia sempervirens
AGAAAGGGCTCAAGCTTTCAGCTAAATCAGATTCGCCTATGGAAAAAGAATCCACATTTAGGCAACTAGTAGGAAGCCTCATCTATCTCACTACTACTAGACCTGATCTCAGTTTTGCAGTAAGCTACATATCTCGCTTCATGACAAGCCCTAAAGCAGAACATTGGGTTGCCGCGAAGCGTGTACTACGATATGTGAAGGGCACTTCCGATTTTGGCATTTTGTATGGAAGGGCCAAGGATCCTAAGCTGATTGGTTATACAGACTTAGATTGGTCAGGTTCTATCAATGACAGAAAGTCTACTTCGGGGTATGTATTCAGTTTGGGTAAAGGTGCAGTCACATGGACCAGCAAGAAGCAGCAGGCAATGGCTCTTTCCTTGACTAAAGTTGAATATCGAGGAATTGTAAAAACAACTTGTGAGGCAGTTTGGCTTCGAAGGTTGCTTTCGAACATGCAAATGTCTCAAGCAGGGCGTTCTCCCTTGTAGTGTAACAATCAAGGCGTGCTCAAACTAGCCAAAAATCCAATCTTCCATGAAAGGACAAAGCAAGTTGAACTTCACTGTCATTGCATCTGCTAGCTTGTTGAAGATGGATCAGTTGTTTTGCAGTATGTTCCGACAGAGGATCAGACTATAGACATTCTCACCAAGTCTTTGAGCCCAGATAAGTTTGTCAGATTTAAGGAGCATCTTGGTGTAGTTGATAGGTTGAGCATTAAGGAAGGGTATTAGAATCATATTTAGTAACTATTCTATTTAATGCTCAACTATGGTAACGCATAGTTCATGCATGTAATTTAGCTGACTTTCTATTTTTTGCTCCTGTAACGCCTCCATTCTCGTTTCCTTGATTATGGAATCTGGTTCCTTGTATCTATATAATTATATACATCAATCCTGTGAATAACAAATCATTTGATTATTTCAAGTTCTTGTGCTCTGCTAATCTTTTCACTTGGAAGCAAATTGTCGAAATCCTATTCACTTAGTGCCCACAATCATCACTTAAGAAGGATTTGCCAAATTTGTTAACCAAGATTGACATTTTCCTACAACATGCTCACATGTGACCCTATATTTGAGGGAGATTCAAACCTTGAATGTTTGACAAACCAATTTTAAATATGTGCATATGATGAAATTGAAGAAGTGCCACTTACTCAAGGTTCACAACTAACACCCATTTTAGGCTTGCACGTAATTCAAATATTTCTTCAACAACTCTAACCTCATTGAGTATGCCACAATGACATGTGAAGAAAATCACATAAGATATGAGATGGTCATTATTATTGAAGATGTGCCATGACAACAAGACTTCGCAAGGTGCCCTCAAAAGGAGGTAAGTACCTCCACCAAATGGAGGTAAATTTTAATGAAGAGAAGGAATATACTGAATTACAAATCATTCATATCATTTTGAGCCATGGATTTCTAGGAATATTTCACAATTTTTTTAGGATGCAAGCTATAACAAATGGACTCCCAAATCAAATGGAGGGGTTGCTACTTTTCTCATCCCATAAATAATTTTGTCTAATCAATTTGTTTTCTCATGACTATTCATAGGTAGGTGATGTCTTTTGCTATTTTTATCATTTATTAATGTGCTTTTATCCATTTTCGTGATGTGTTTGTTTAGATTAGGTTAGTTCTCTATTTAGGGGTTAGAAAATAGGCCTAAACCATTGCCCAATATATAAGACACAAATCAAATTTCTACCAAAGGTTCTCAATTTCACTTATGTCCCAAGTTTGTCTCATGGGTCCCTAGAAAGAGCCAATTGTTGCACTCATACAAAACTCATTGTTCATACTTGCCTTTTCCCATTTGTTGTCATGATTGATTGTCATTGCATGCTAACCCAATTCAATTTGTGGTATTCCCAATCAATTGGTAAGGTTGTCATGTCTTGGTCATGGTTGTTTTACTAACAACTTTTGTAGGGTGAAGAAGGTTGTAGCTGTTTAAAATGAAGTAATGTTGAGATTTGAAGGTTGTTGATTGCATTAGCAAAGGAGAAGCATGAAAATAACTAAGGCATAGAAAGCATACATTTGGAGTGGCTTTGCCACATGGTTTTTCTTCCTAAGGTCTCAAACTTAGCTCAATGTAATGTCCCCATTTTTGGGTTCTACTGCATTGCAATTGGCTCTGACCTTCTCGGTGTGTGTTAGCCTTATCAAAGGGGTTATTTGATGTTACCAATGAGCACAGATGATTTAAGGGACTCCGATGGCACTTTTCGAAGTTATTTTCAGATTCTAGTGTGTTCTCCAAGATTCTTGGACAGAGCGCCTATTTACAGTAAATCACCCGATCGGGTTCGATTCTCATTATTTATCATCGGCAACACTCCAATGCAGTCATTTTTCAATTCCGATGCTTTTCAACCGTTTCCGCAAATCAAATGTATTAATGATTTATAATTTAATCGTTTTTACTAAGGTTGCTAATTTTATTAAAATAATTTAATAGGCACCTTAGTATAATAGCTCATTGGAATGAGAATTGAAATTTTTAAATGTTGGACGTAGATAAAGTGATTTTTGGTGCCAGAAATGTTTAAATAATACTATAAATCACTTTTTGGAGTAATAAGGCATATTTAATTTATAAAGTGAATTTATATTATTTTCCGAAAGGCTTCCTAAGAGGTTATAAAAGGAGTTTTGTGAGCTCATTTGCATTATTCTAGATATTGTTTATTTCTTTATTGGAGATTTTCCCTATGGCCAAATTTTTCACCTGAGGGAGGAAAACCCCAAAGGTTTTCTTGATGGACAAAAACCCGAAAGGTAGTGCGATTCCAGCTAGGGATTGACGGTGTGCTAAAGATTTTGTAAACAGGGATGGAAACCCTCATTTCGGATTTAGAGGCGAATTCATACAAGGTTTGTAGGTATGCAGATTTGAAGGAGTTTGTGTGAGAAATTGTTTGAAAAGAATTATCTTTCCAAAAGACACATATTTGGTAGGTGTGTAGGTACAAATTTATTAAATTTACAGGAAAATAATAAATTTGCGTATAGTGTGTACAGATGATGAAGAGGAAGGAATTTTGGTGATGTGTGATGTGAAAGAAGAGAATAAAGAATTATATATATGATTATTGTTGGTTGTATCCTAACCATAGTCCCGGGACTCGCCAGGACTCGCCCGAACGCGGCGAGTCGCGCTCCGCGCGACTTTGGCTACGTCCTGGACACGCTGAAGCAGATGCGGCCGCGTCCAGACGCGTCCAGGCCGGACGCACTGGACGCGCAGGACGCGTCGGACGCACAGCGTCCAGGCGAGTCCCAACCCCTGGACGCGGCCAGCGTGTTGTGACCTTTTTCACACATCGCCCCATTGCAAATGGGGACCCCCTAATTTTGGCTTTGCTTTTGGTTTGATGTTGGTTTGTTTTTGTTGTTGTCTCTCTCTCGTTCTGTCTACCTTTCCGGGATGTGCCCGTCTGTGAGCTTTAACATGAAATTTGGTCAAGTCTGAAATTAGGGTTTCCATTTTCCTGGTCAATCCAAGGTCGAATAAAGTGAGTAAATTGAAAACAGAGCTTAACACTGTTGTCAGCATGCTTCCAGCAGGTTTTCACTAAAATTTCATCGGATTCTGAGTACTTACTATTTTTAGTAAGTGTGCAATTACAAGCAATTTGTCAGCATTTTTGAGATTCCAACAATCACACTGTATTCAGAGCGCATTAGGCTACTCGCGTGCTAAATTTGAGCGAAAATAGACAACTTTCTATTTTTAGCAGTCCAGCTTCCGGGACAAATTTCAGGGTTCAGATGCAGAGTTTTTCTTTGTATGTCTGCATATTCCTTCTGGGTTTTTCGAGACCTTCGCAATGATATAACATGCAAAATGGGACGACAACTTTCAGAATTCAGTTTTCCGAGGCTATTTTTAGGGTTTGCATGTCAGGGTTTCTTTTGCATGTCAGATGATTCCTTATGGGTTTTTCAAGACCTACGCAGTGGTATGACATGCAAATGAAGATAATCACTCAGTAAGGAACTTACTATTTTTAGCAGGTGCGTCCTGGCAGCCGCCTCCCAGCAGTTCAGAATCACAAGCTGATCGCAATGCAACAGAAATGAGGACAAACAAAGATCATTTGATACGCATGCAGAGCAAATTAGGGTTTCCAACTTCGGGACCCAAAAAGAGGCATAAAAAGTCAAAATTTTCGAAAACTGGTGTAAACCACCGCGATCAGCATCCTTCAGGCCATAGCAGCATAAATCGTTTGGGGAATAAATCGGCAAACCAAAAGTTCAGGATTTTTTGAAAAAATCGGGAAAAAAACGGATATACAAAAAACTGCAAAAAATTGAAGAAAAACAGTCAGAAAGTAATTTTTTTAAAAATTTAATGGCATTTCCATAGCATACAGACATTGAGAGCAAATAAAATATAGAGTTCAATCCATGAATTATAGAAAATAGATTTTCTTTGCTTATACTCATATCGCTGATCAGTGATTACATTGCACAAAACATACTACAACTGCATAAATATCAGATTGTGACAGTTGTCAAAATGTCTATTACAATATAGTTTGTGACTTTGTACAAAGTAAACCTATAAACTAAGTACAAAGTTCCAAAAAATTCAATTGTAGCAAATGACGTGCTATAGGGCAGAAGCTCCTGCTCCCGATGTTGAAGCTGCTAGGTGACCGGTTGCCCGCTGAGCTTCTTCAAGTAGATCATCAGGCACGCTGGCCTCCGCCATGATATCTACATCTTCAGGCTCAAGACAATATTCAAATTCATCCTCAAGATCATCATCATCAGATGCAGCAATCCACTCAGACTCAGGATCAATCTCATCGAGATCAATTGGGGCATCTTCCTCAATAGTACCTGTTTTTGCCCATGTAGAAATTAGTCTTTTCTCTACAAGTGAAAAACACAATGACAACAATTGAAATTGATTGCAAGCGTATTAAAAGTCTCACCTTGAGCTTTCTTTAGCTTCAAGCGGAGGTTGTGGTGAACAAACACCAAGTCATTCATCCGTTTTTGTGTTAAGTGGTTGCGTTTTTTGGAATGTATGTGTTCAAAAACACTCCAATTACGCTCACAAGCGGATGAGCTGCATGGCTGGGTCAAAATGCGTATTGCCATCCACCTTAGATTTTTGCATTCGTTGCCAAAAAAATCCCACCATTGAGCTGAAAGTTCAAAGAACATTATATGGAGATGAGTGTCATGTAAGAATATCTTAAAATCTAAGATACATTTAATGATCATGTGACATGAAAAATCAAAAGATTATCAAAATTTTATAGTCTACCTGGTTGGAAGGTCTTTCGGCCTTCCACGACAACCCTAGAAGAGAGAAAACCCCTTCCTTGCCTGTACAATTGCAACTCTGACATAGCTTCATGCAATCGTTCTTGGTCTGGAAACATTTTGTCCATGCACTTTAACAATCCTTGTGTGATCTCAGCATCAATTTGTCTGAATGAAGAGTTGTAGAACAATGATGGATTGAGAAAGTATCCTGCAGCATGGAGAGGGGAGTGCATCTGTCCATCCCATCTCCTATCTATTATGTCCCACAATGGCATATACCTATCCCTGTCATTTTCCAGCCTACCCCTCATCACCTCCTTGGCCCTATCCATGGCCTCATACAAGTATCCCATGGGGGATTTATCCCCATCCACTAGCCTCAAGACTTTTACTAGAGGCTCCGAAAATGATACAACTTGTTCAGCCACATTCCAAAAACTAGTAGAATACATGTAATCTGCAATTGCCATGCCATCTGTTTGATTACCAAAGCCAGACTCCATCCACTCTCTTGAAACAAACATTCGTTTCAAATTCATTTTTTGTTGACAAAGAGTCTGTAGTGCAAGAAAATGTGTTGCGAATCTTGTCACCCCTGGACGAACTAGGTCCTTGCCCTCTGTGAAAGACCGCATCATACTCAAAACCCTTGTGTGATTATAAATATATTTGGTAACAGAGCGAGCCTTGTGCAGTATCTCCTTAACCCATTCAATTTTCCCAATGTCCTCTAGGGTTAGATCAATGCAATGTGCTGCACATGGGGTAAAAAACATGGAGGGGTATTTTTCTATCAAAAGTCTCCCAGCAGCAACACAAGCAGCAGCATTGTCTGTAATAAATTGAACCACATTTTCTGGCCCCACTTCCATGACTACCAAGTCATACATATCAAACAATGCAGCTGCAGATTTCATTGTATTTGATGCATCTACAGATCTCAAAAAAACAGTGCCAAGATCAGAAGAGACAAGGAAGTTGATGAGGGTTCGGTTCCTTCTATCTGTCCATCCGTCTGACATAATGGTGCACCCACTATTAGTCCACTCTGATCGATGCTCTTTAAGAACATCTTTGACATCACTTACTGCCTCATTGAGCATACTAGTCCTCAATGTCTGATAAGATGGGGCTCGAAACCCAAGACCTACAGCTGCAAGAGCATCAACCATAGCTTGCCAATATGGAGATCTGGCAGCATGGAATGGCAAGCTCGAGGAGTACCAAAAATTTGCAACGGCCTTCTTCGCTTGATCGTGGACATTCTTCCTCCATCCTGTACTCTCCAAAGTAGTCTGTGATCCTGGTGTAGTACGAGGTTGGAAGAAAGTATCAATGTTTCCTCCACCTGTGTTTGGGCCACGTGCTGTAGAAGGCGTTGATCCGGATTCCCTACAATCCCATGCCCACCAGCCTCCTCATCCAAGTTATTCCTCTTTGCACTTGCAGAATTAGAACCTATTTCAACTCTAGTTCTTGCTTTTTTGGCCTTATTCTCAGCGATACCATAAAAAGCTTGTTTTGCCTGATATGTGACATCTGCAGGGCAATCTGCGCAAACGGTGGTGTTATTACCTGGTTCTTTTGACAAATGCCATTTGAACCGATAAATTCCACCACCGACTTCATCTCGGCACCAATTGCATTTAACCTTTGCACTACCATCAATTGGTGTGCAATGTGTCCATGCAAAGTCTTTCAGACGCGGCATTGTGATCACTGATCAAGAATGAAATCTGCAAAAGCATTTTATTTCACTCATAAGATAAAATTGAAATTTGATAAAATTTAAAATAACCAGCTAATTTCTTATGAACTATTGATTATATTTAGTTTTACTATTTAGCAATTTACTGTATTTTTTAATACACTAAATATTTTTAAAATGATATAATAGTAAGAATTAATTAAAATTAATTAATGATATTTTTAAAATAATTAACTAGAAAATAACAATATAGTAATTTGAAAATACAGTAAATATTTTTAAAATAATATAACAATCATGATTATTATAAAATATAACAATCATGATTATTATAAAATATAACAATCATGATTATTATAAAATAATAATTGCATTTTAAAATTATATTTTATACAGTAATTTTAAAATAAAAATAAAGCAATATTATTTAAAATTTTAAATACTAAATAATAATAAAAAATTAAAATAAATAAATAAACTTATTTAAAAATAATATAGTATTTTTTAGTATTTTACTATATAATATTATTAGTATTTTTTTTTAATTTTCAAATTCAATATTGAATATTATACTAAATAAAATTATACTGTATATAAAAAATTATACTAAATAAAAAAAATACAGTATTTTTTACTAAATAATACTTATTTCAAAATAATAATATAGTATTTTTTATTTATTATAATACTGATTTTGAAAAAAGTAAAACAATACTAAATTAAATTATTTATAATTTTATTCAAAGTTCTAAATATTTAGGGAAAAAATTCGTAAAAATGCATAAAAATGCGTAAAAATGCATACAGAATACTTAGTATTTAGGGAAAAAATTCGAAAAAAATTCGAGCCTACCTCCCGTGCATGTGAACTTTGAAGAAGAAATGTCGATGCAGGAAGAAATGGCGTCGATTCTTGTCTGATGATGTACGCCTCTGAGATTCAATGGAAGAAACGAAGAAACGCTTAAGTCTGCCTCAGATTCTCTGTTCCAGTCCGCCTCTCCAGTCTGATGATGTCCGTCGCGTTTTCCCTTGCAACATATAGAATTTTCGGGCAACTTTTAGGGTTTTTTTTCCTCGAGAATTTAATGTTAGGTCGGCGAGATATTAATCGCGTTTTTTTCCAGATTAAAACGCGATTAAAACGCGATTAAAACCTGGCAAAAGTCGTTGACAATAGTCAATGTTTTTTTCAAAAAATCGGGGAAAAAATCATTCAGCCTGCAAATTTATTAAAAATCGCGATTAATCGGGTTTTTTTGCAGATTTATGCTTCTATGCTTCAGGCTATCTGCTGGTAAAATTTGAAGTCAAACGGAGCACTTACTATTTATAGTAAGTCAATTTGGAAACAGGCTAAAAATAGCAAGTCAAGTGCATGCGTTGATGTCGACAGACAGGTCACGTGGTGAGGAGCGCCTCATTCAAATTTCAAGTCAATCGGAGCAGTGGAGCTATCAGAAGCAAGCGTTTACTATTTATAGTAAATCATCTTCAGAAATGGGCTAAAAAAATAGCAGGTCAGCTAAAAATGGCAATGTCGACAGAACAACAAGATCATAAGGATGCAGTGTGAAAAATTTCAAGTCGTTCCGAGCTTCAGAGATGCAAAATTCAGAGGGCTTACTATAAATAGTAGGGCATGAAAGCTGGCAAAAACGAGGAAAAAATTCTAAGTCTGGAACTTCATCCTGCAGCCATGGCAAAATGCGCCCAAGTTGATGAAGAGGTGACAAAAAAATTCAAGTATAAAAAAAATCCACCTCCTATGCCAAAATGCGCCCATCTTGGCCTTGAAGCATGAAAAAATTTCTAAGTTAGAAATATCCTCCTCCACTAGTAAAATGCGCCCACTTTTAAGAGAAAGTTTTAAAAAAATTCTAAGGCATGGACTAATCCTCCACCACCCTCCATTTGTGCCCATCCTTCATCAAGTAGCAAATGCGCCCAACAAGCAAGTCAAAGGAGTCAAAGAGTTTTATGCACCACACATAGCTAAATGCGCCCCCAAGGTGGATGACTTCAAAGAAAATTTCTAAGTATAAATATCCTCCTCTATGTGTCATTTGCGCCCATTCAAGGAGAGGGTCAAAGATTTAAAGAAGTCAAGGGCGTTAGAATCTCATCCACCTCACCATGCTATTTGCGCCCATGTTTAGAAGTCAACAAGTCAAGGCTGGCCGTTGGAAATGTGTTATTCTCCTCTACATGCTATATGCACCCAAGTGGGGCCATGTGAAGACAAAACAATGAAGCTCAAGAGTCACATTGAAAGTCTTTATTCCTCTCCTCATGTGATATGCGCCCAAATAAGAAAGGTGGTGTGTGGAAAGTGAAGTATGCTAGGCGTTTGAAAAATATTCACCTTCAAGTGGGATGTGCGCCATGCAAGGTGTGAAGATGGTGAAATAAAATTGATGGGAGAAAATATTGCTAAGTGGTGAATAAAAAAAAGAAAATGCTAGGCGTGGATGTGAAGTTACCCCTCAACATGAGATATGCGCCCAAGTGTGTAAGGTGCAAAATGATAAAATTTTCCTAAGGCATTGAAGCTGATAAAAAAAAAATAAGACATGTTAAGCATTGAGAGTCATACATGCTGGGCGTTCGAGGAAGATTTTCTAAGAGAAGTTGATGTATTTTCTCATCACAGGCAAGATGATCGAAGTTGAGTAAAAAAATTTCTAAGGCAAAAAATTTCAAAAATGCTAAGTGATTCAAATTTTTCTAAGGAAAATATTTTCTTCCTTGGAAAATATGCCTAGACCCAAGGTGGTGAAATTTTTCTGAGAAGTCAGAGTGAAGTTGCCGATTGATAAAAGTCAGGAAGGTGCGTAACATTTAGGGATGAGTAAAAATTTCAAGTCGAGCAACAAAGGAATTCTCGGAGGATGAAGAAATGGAAATAAATTGTTGAAAATTATTTTCCAAGGTTCAAAATTCAGAAAGGTAAATGAACCCCGTTCGTTAGGGTACCCATGGGTTCGACCGTTAGAAAGAAATTTTTCTTTGGGTATCCAGAGACTGTCGATGAGGAATGGATTTCGGAGTCTTCCACGGCTTGTCGGGGTTCGAGATGAAGATTTTAAGCGGGCACCCGAGGTTGATGAATTTTCCTAAGGAAATTTGAGAAATTTTCTAAGGCAAGGAATAAAATGTGTTTTCAAGATAAAAATTCGCCTTGGCAGATGAACTTGAAAATGATCGTCTAGATGATTTTTGATTGAGTTCCTGATGAAAACATTTTGCTCGAGCCAAAGTTGGATGAAATGTCAGCCGAAAAAGTGAAGAAGATGCAGTTGAAGCTAATACTTTTAAAAGATGATACACCCTTGAGGAAGATGGGTTGGAAATTAGGCTAAGGCATGAAGAATTTGAACGTGAAGTTGGCTAGTGAAGACGATGAACACCGGGAAGATGGAACGTGAAAATCTTGGTAAGTAAGTTGAGTTTATATTGTGAAGTGTTCTAATACTCTTCTCCTTGCTTGTTTTGCAGGAGGAACGTCGAGACCAAGCGGCGATGACTTGAAGTGGTGAAGCACGATGATATTACAACCTTCAGAGGAGGATAAAGTTTTGATTTTCACATGAAGGAAGAAAAGTTGCAAGAAATGGCTAAGTGTTGGAGTTTCTCCTCAAGAATCCAATGTGCACCCAACACAGTCAGACGGATGGCAAGCGGAAATGATCTAGTCCAAGATTGAAAAATCCTTCAAATTCAAGAATGGAAGTTCAAGCAAGGTTGAAGAACAACATCAAGAAGAAGATCAAGAGCAGTCGAACTCCAGATTCTATCAAATTTTATTATCTGAGGAGGCAATCTTAAAGACTCTTTTACCCTCCTCCAAGTGATCAACAAAATTGGATGAGCACGAAGATCTAGAACAGTGTGAACGCGTTTCAAGGATGGAATCTTCTAGAAGGATGATGGACATTATGGCTCATTTATTACCCCACTCCTCTTGGTGGCGGTTTTTAGGGAAAATCTTGTTTAGGGCTGAGGTGGCACAATCTGGGCCATCCAGCCGATTGTAATCTGAGCCGTCCGCTGGACTTGGCCATCTATAAAAGGGAGAGTCCCCCTCATTTGTATCTCATTAGAGTAGAAGTCGGAGTAGAGAGATAACTAGGTGAAAGCTTAGAGTAACTTAGTATAGATTGATAGTGTAGTTTGAAGAAGAGGGAAAGTTTTCCCTTTGAAAACTTTGTAAGAAATTGTTGTGAACACTCTCTCAATAAAAGAGTTTTTCATTGATGGTGAATTTCGTCTTTGTTGTGAGTAGCTAGCAAGGTTTCTTCGTCCTTCCGATTCAAATGGTAGCGTAAAATAGTTCAAAGTAGTATACTTTTCATTCCATGTAAGTAGATGTTAACTGTGGAATGTGGTGTTTAATCTAAGCAACTTCGCCTATCCATACCACTAGTGTGTTTGCTGATGGTGAATGCGCCTTGTGTGGTCAACTGGAAACATTGTGGACCTAACTTCAATCACAGTTTGAATGATGGTATGCGTCGTTGTGATGGTATCTTCATGTCAAGTGGTGGTTTGAACATCTTTAGTCATCTCCCTTGAAGATTGCATTGACTTCGTGGAAGCTGTCTGATGCGAGGCAAAGCGAAGTCTGATTAGAAGTTTGCTGAAGTTGAGCTCCATATCCCACACCCTAGAGTAGATTAGAATCTTTTTAACCTTACCCCATTTCAATTCAGTACTTTCTGGTTAAAATAGGAAACCCGCGCTTCATAGACAAATCTTTTGAGCATTTGAATTCCTTTCTCCGCTGCCGAACAATTCCGTAAGTCCCCTTGAAATACTAGCAAATCACATTGAACCAACTGAGCCTATTCGCACTGAAAGAACCTTGGAGTTGAATGCATGAACTTTCTTGCAATCTTAGCATGCTGAATACTTTGATCAAGAGAGAATAGGGTAGCCGTTGGCAACTTTATTCTGCGTTGGTGCGGTCACGAAAAACACATCAACACGGCACAGCAAAGGCAAAAAAGGCCCAAAAAAAATAGAAACTCAAGTTTTTTTATAATTTTTTTTTTACTTATATTTTCTATTTCGCCCTAAAAGCAACCTCATTTCATTCATTTGGCAAAATAGGAGAAGAGAGAGTTGTGAAGAAAAATAGGAGGAGAAGAGAGGGCAACCAGCGAGTTGTTGAAGACAAATCCAGGGTCATATCATTTGGAGAGCTTCATACCAGCAAGGAGGTGCATTGAGAGCTCATTACCAGTGATTGGGAGGAGTTTGCATTGCATTCCAAGCCAAATCTAAGAGGTAAGTTTGATTTTAATTGATTTTTTTGTGTTTTTTTAACAAATAATTCATTGTAATTTGTAAAATCATTGTTTTTTGAGTTT
>VDFB02178801.1:0-49546 GCA_007258455.2 Sequoia sempervirens
AACCTTAATTTCAGGTATAGCCCACCAAAATGGAGAAGTGTTTTTGTAAAGAATGACAAAGAATGGTAAGGAGGCATAAGATTCATTGTTGTTTATCTCATTCCTGCTCTGATCAACAAGGATTACAATGTTTGGGCTACTGTTTGTAATCCAAGTATTTAATTGACATATTTTTGCATAATCTCAAATTATTTCAAATTCTTTTGAAGTATCAATGTATCCTATATAGGGTTTATAATGACTTCTTTTAATTTAAAAAAATAAATTAGATGCTTTTGAAGTATCAATGTGTCCTATATAGGTTTAGAATAATTTCGTTTGATTTAAAAAAATAAATAAATGATGTACTATCCTGTGATTAGATAATGTGATGCATATAAAACAAGTCCTTCATGCCTGCCATTTTTCCAAACCACCACTCGCTGCCTTGCTTAAAATGTTGCCTCCATAAGCACAATAGCATGTTTTAAAATCATGGTTTCCAGTGATTGACCATTAAGGTCACTACTTTCATCAAGATACAATGAGATTTTTGTCTTCAAAATTAAGAAATTATGCAAGATAATATTGTGAATTGTTTGTTGTGTACAATTTGATTTTCTTGCACATTTACTACTTTGCTAATTGTCTTTAAGACTAGAAATTGCACCATCAGCTGCAATCTCAAACAACCCACTCATTGTCACTTGAAGATTCCTTTCATGAGCATCCTTGTATAAAATCAAACTATGCTCTATAGACTGCCTACTTACTAATATAAGGGACTCATTGTTTCATGGTATTTTGAGTTTTATTTAGAATGGGTTAATATGTGGAATTTTTATGTGTAGGAAGAATAGATTGTGATGCAACGTTCAGGTATGGACAGTTTAGGTAAAATTGGATTGCTATCGATGTCATAACCAGGTTGGATTGTACCTTGAGCCAACGTGAAACACTTCTGGGTTTTTTCACTCTGAAGCAGAACTTGTGTGTAGGAATTTCCAAATATCCAACAAAGGAAGTTCCTACATTATAAAGATATAATCATAAATCTACTTATGCAGTTTCTTATCCAACCTTACATCTTTAATATCTGATAGAGAAAGTTTGTACATTCTAAAGATAAAATCATAAATCTGCTTATCTAGATTTTGATCTAATTTGAGGTCTTGAATATCAAACAAAGAAATTTCCTATATTCTAAAGATAAAATCATAAATTTTATTAGTCTAATTGGAGATCCAATTTTAGGTTGTGAAGCTCCAACATAGAAAGTTCCTACATTCTAAAGATAAAATCATAAATCTATTTGGTCCAATTCAAGGTCCAATTGTAAGGATTTTTCTTTTTAATTATACTTTCTAACATTTGTCTTGATACAAATTATTACTTTAGAATTATGGTATTTCTTTTCTTCTAATGTTTTCAACCCTTATTTTAGGGAAGAGCTCTGAAGATGGTTCCTTTAGATGGAGGCTACGCTTTTCCACTATAGATTCCATCTAGAAACACCAGAAGCTCAGGTACTTTCATACTTAGGTACAACAGAGTTTGAGGTTACCTTGTTCTCCTTGATACAAAATGTTGTCCTTCAATCCCTCTTAAGCAACATTAACTATTATGGACTTCATCATTGTACCTTTCATGCATTCGATTTAATTTGTTATGTGGAAACATGTTGTCTTTGTCTTTGCAAGTGATGACTATTGTGTAAGCTTTTAATCTACATGACCACCCCTCATGTTCAATTCTTGTGACTGTTATGATGCTTGGGGCTGCTTAATTTTAACCAGTCTGTTAATGAAAAATACCTTGGAATCCTTGATGATCAGTTTTTTCAGAATCATCGTTATGTTGATAGTGGAATGTTATTATTAATAAGGATAAATCTTTATCAATAAGGAGATTACCCCTTACCAACATACTCCACTATCCTTGCAAAGATTGATCTTTAATGCTTCATGGATGGTTTAGTTGTGATTATCCTTCTCAAATGAAACAATAGGGTAGTAGGTTGGGCTCATCCCTTGTGGGAGCCACATTTCACCCCACATGTTGTAACTAGATAAATAAAACAACCTAATTTTATCTATACCTAGACAATGAGAAAACATGTTAGATAAAACTAAGCATATGATAGATATGTTTGATAACTTTCTTGTTTTCTTGGACATCTATGGTATGAAAGTTATTTGAATGCACATGATGATCAAATTATATGTTTATATATGTATGCACATATTTTGATTGGTGATCCTTCATTGCTCTAACAACACTCTTCTCACTCAAATGCAGGGAACCTAGGAGCAGCAAGGAAGACATCAACTTGGAGGTTTAGACAAGCAGGAAGACTGAAGATGATGCAGAACAAAGCAACTGGGATTCATCATTGTCCCCTTTCTCTTTATGTGCATTTTTCTCTTTTGTATCTATAAATGCATATTTTTTCAACTATATGCATTCAAATAGTCAGTTCCATGACTTGTGTGGGACAACATACATTTACATTATCAATAAAGACTACATTTTTGAAAGGATTGTGCAATCTTTCCTATATTATATGCATTTGCATAAGTACAATCTAGTAATGTAATCTTTTGATTCTGCTTATGCACATGAATGCAATGTAGCAAAAATAAAAATGAACCTTACTCTTCATTTGAAAATCACAAAAGCTCTACCTAATTGAGCTATTAAATTTTGTGTCTTCATGAACATATGTTGATACAAAATGAATGGAAGAAGCATCCAAGTAATCCTAATTTTTTTTCCAACAATTCATACCAAAGATTGAACAATTTAAGGATATTGCAATAGGTAATTTGTATTGACACAAATAATATTACTAAAGCATTTCAAAGTTTATGCCATAAGAATCATCCTTTTTTAGACATAGATTGTGTTGTAGCCAAAATTCCATCCTAATTATTTGTGCATACTTCCATTTTCACTCATCTCTTACATCCACCATATGCATAGAATTCTTGTCATAATAACTTAAATTTAATAAAATCCCTCATGTGAGCTTCCAAATAAAACCCTTGATCATACAATCAAAGTGTATTCATCCTTTGAAATACACCTATGATTGCTCATAGCATATCACCAAGACAACACCATGTCGATGAGAGTCCCTCCAAAGTCTCCCCAACATTAGCACAAAGCATAGATCAGAAATGTAGATGATACACCCCTATGTCAAAGAGACTTATTTATATGTCTCATCGACGATGTAAAATAGTGAATGTAAACAAGATACAAGAATATTGAGGAGAGAATCACTTATGTCACATCGACAAGGTATATCTATAAGTTCTCGACGAAAAACAACTCTTGGATATAACAGAATAAATGTCGATGAGACAGTGGCATATCGGCAAGAGACACTTTGTCTCATCGACACCAAAAACCAACATCGGAGGAACATAAGATCTAATGTCGATGATACATTGAGATATTGGTAAGAAAAATAAGATTGTCTCATGACACTCTTCAAGTAATGATCAGAAGCATACACCGCTATACTAACGGGAAGGTGAGCAACATATGCGGTAGAGTGGTATACACTGCAGCCCTACTGGCATATCAAAGAAACAATGGGAATTTTAATTAAAAGTCTCTTCAATAGTTATGAAATGATGATTAGTCCGACTGATGTGACTAATGAAAATATTCATGAGACTACTACTATTAATGAAGAACTTGATCATAAAGGTGGTACGAGCACCATTTATGAACCAGGGCTAGATGAACTATCCTGAAATTTGATAAATACGACCTCAAAGAAGTTGAAATCACTGTGAATTATAATTCAAGGATTTAGAGAACCAAGTTGGACAGTGGTAGGCAACTGGAAATTTGCAACATTTATCCAAGTGGTCTAGACTCAGCTCAAAGTATTTTCTTAGTCAGTAGATGAAAGCATTGCATGACTAGGGTTGAGATGAAAAAAACCCTAGGCAAACAAAAAGCAAAAAGACAAAAAATTGAAGCTAGGCAATTGAATCAAGACTTAATCGATCAGTGTCCTAGGTCTAGGCCAAAATCTAGAAGAATAACATAGCTTAACCCATTGTGTATGACATTAGTAGATAATTTTTTTTTTTTGGGAGATGTATGGACTCCGTGTAGGGGTTACAACCTCTTTATTTATCTTTATAGGAAGAAATTTTGGCATAGCCTAGTGTCAAACTCATGGAATTTGAATTTGGGTAAACTTGTAGTATCCAACATCTTTGTGAATGTAGAGTTAATCAAGGTTTTGGAAAAGAGTTACAATACGAAGACGAGAGCATTAATCCATTTACCTGATGGGTCACAGTTCATGGTCATAAAGCCAAATTATATTTCCATGATTTTTTAGCTAGACACTTCCCTGAAAACAAAATAATGAATTAGAGACTTGTTGGAGGAATACCGCACCATGGAAACAAGTTATAAGAGGTGGAAATTTCCTCTACATATGGTTAAAGGTGTGGGTAAGAAAACTATGAGGTTCTCTAGTGAAGATAAACCCCCATTCTCTATGGCTTTGTTTGAAGAATACTTTCAATACACTTATTACTTCGCTGGTCAAGTACTTGGAATTGATGTTCTTGAGAACATCAAAATTTCTCCCATGGTTTTAGCCATAGAAATCTAGAGCCATAATGCTCGAACCTATGTTTATGCAAAGTATTTATCAAAGGCCATCAATAATGCCCTCAATATCATCAAGAATTATAGTGAATCCATCAATTTCAAGTACATGATATTATACGAAGGGCAAGTGATGGAGATATGGGGTGAGGAATTAAGAATAAAAGACTTAGATAGTGATGGAAATTCAAGGCCTGTACAAATGTGGACATTTGTGTGGGACAACAGGTGTGGGAGGTCCCACTACCTATATTTTGAGGAATATTTTGTCAAACCACTATACAAGATGCTAGGCCAAAAATGTGACTACAACCTCTCCCCGGAGATCTTAAGATTTCTCTGACCAAAAGATATGGGTCATGAAGTAGGGATAAATCACAATTGGGGGGACTGGTACATGTTTGGGGATTGTACTATTATCAGGGTTTATGGATTTGAAGCTGCACCTTATTTGCTACCTAAGATTGTGCCAGACAAAGTTTCTTATTTAGAGATCATAAGGAAATTGTCATTTTTAGATTTCATGCATTTAAAGAGCTATGGGAGGTATACTTTCATGCCTTCCACTTTATTCTTTGGTGATTTCACTATTATCTCTAATTAAAGCTATGACTTGGTTAGTGGTAAACTGGATTATTATGGCTTGCCGGTTGGCAACAAAAGGGAAAAGTTTGATCTTGAACACTTCATTTGTGATGCCAAATTTTTTCAGAAATTGAAAGGGTATGAGCATAGTTTCCTTTTAGGAGATGTCATAAAAAGTTGTGAAGAAAAAAAAACATGATGAGAATGAATGCCTATAGTAGGGTTATGATGGATGAGGCTTGGAAGGTGAATAATAACCCAGGCTACGTAGGGGCTTTCCCTGAGGTACAAGATCCCATAGAAAGAATTGAACAGTTAATCCTCCATGAAGAAGAACTGATAAGAGATGTGCCACTTGTGGCATTTGAAAGAGGAAGGGGCATCGGTCCTAGGAGGCAAGTAGAAAATATCACACCAATAGATCACTTATCACCTCATCCTACTACTAAAGTGAGATTTTTAGTTGGTTCCTCATCCATGGAAGAAGATAACACTAAGGAGGAAGAAGAAGTCTCATAGTTTAATGCTCATGTTATACCCCAATATGAGATGCCATTGGAAACAAGTGTGATCACCTTTGAAGCCTTTGATGAGCTATCAGATGATTTGAGGCATCGTGCAAGTTAGTAATTTGTTGCAGATGATACTTTTGTGCAAACCCTTGAATTTAAGTCCTTTATATATGAGTATAAAGGAAGACTAATAAGAGAAAGGTTAAAGGACATTGACCCTGAGAGAGAGGCTTATGCCTTGAAAGAGTTGCAACATGAAGTTGATAGGGAAATGAGAAACATGATTGCTAAGAGATGAAGATAATTATTGCAAGAAGCTGGAGTTATGCTCCTTCTTGGGTGGGATATTAGTTCAACCATTTTGTTTGACAGCTTTTTGAAGAGAAAGAATACAATTTTGCAAATAACGGATGAAGCAGGTGATAGGGTCTATACATGGCCAGGGTACAATCCTAATAATACCATTTTGCAAATTTGGGCTCTTCGCCCCCCAGGCAAGAAGCCTTCTCTCATTGACCATGATCAAATTTTTGGACATCTCTTGGTGCAAAGAATGGGGGAGACAAATCCCTTGGAGACTACTGACTTGAATGTGAATGTAGCCAAATTCACCAAAGCCTAGATCCAAAAGCTAGTAAGAGATAACCAGTGGCTGATAGAGGACAATGATAAGTTGAAACAAGAATTAACCAACTACAAAGAGAGGCTACCTTCTTCTCAAAGGCTTTACTCTCCTTTAATTAAACATGAAAGAAAAGTGTTAGAGGCCATGTCTGAGACTACTCAATGGAAGCATAAATTTGAAAAGGCTAAAAAGGAATATGAAGAACTAAAAAGAAAATTGAAGGCTACTACTTTTGAAGTAGCATTAGGGATAATTTGTATGAAATTCAAAGATATGTTCCAACATGCAGATGGTGTCTGGCATGCTCATAGTGGAACATACAAGGCCCTCATGGAGCATGGAAGTCTGCTTGATAGGATGACAGAAATGGAATCCCATATCAAGGAAAAAGATGGAGATAATAATTCTTTTCTCCAAGAATGTCAGAGCCTCATGAATAGACATGAAAAATTCTAGAATATCTTGACACAGGAATTTAATGACTTTAGCTAGCCACTATGTATGGTCATGCCAGATTTCTTTGAAGAAATAGATTTGAAGGATCAAGAAACTTGGAAAAATGAGATATAAAAAATATTTACCAAGCATCCTTGATGACATAAATGATGAGGATGAGGTACTCAGGAAAACGTATAAGCAGCTCGGGAGGATTGTTGGATTGGAGAATGCAATGACAGACACTCTATAGAATGCAAACACTTGTGCCTAGGAGAAATACATTGATCACATGTCAAAGGTTAATTTGTTCCTTGCACAAGTTGTATGAGGAGGTAGTCATAGTTTGGTTATTGTGGATGCATTAACATGGTGCTTGAGCCTTGAATAGATCTAAGGTGATCATGGGCACTTGCTGATGATTAACAAACTGTGGTGCATCCAACAATAAACTCTATTTAAGTTTATATGTTATGTTAATTATGCTTTAGTTAAGAAATGATGTAAATTTTGTGAACAAACCTAAAGCTTGTTGCTTCCCATACAAATAGGGAAACCAAGGTCTAATTTTGATCATCATATCATCATCATTTCAATCCATTAGAATAGATCCTAGACCATCGCATCCACTTATTCATATAAAAAGAAATCATGTTATGTATGTTTATATTTTGAGCAATATAATGGATTAGATACATTATAACTCGTAATCCATTTTCAGTGTTCAATTGTTGTGTTGATTTTCATGCTTATTTATTGCTTTGTTGTCTCCAAAGTGGTCTTTTCAAGATGTTTAAATCTGCAAGATTTATCAGGGCACATTTGTTGTTACTGTGTGGATGCTTTGATTGGTTTCTGGTTAGGTGTGAATTAAATTCCTTTCAAATAATTTACTTTAATTGGTTCATATTAAGGATTAAAGTCCTCTTAGAGATTGGCACCCTCTTATAGTCTAAAAACCTGTATTTTTGAGACTCAATAGATTGCAAATAACTCTAAAAATTAAGAAGTCTATGAAATAGTGTATATATTCTTGTACATGTAAATATTCTTGTACTTGTATATTCTATGAAACATTCCTTATTTTCTATGAAACAATGTATATATTCTTGTACTTGTAAATATTCTTTTACTGTTATGTCTATTAAAGAAAATAGAGTTTGAATAAAAAATGCTTCACCCTTTTTTGTAAGTGAGTATGTGAATTATTGTTTAAGGAAAAATCTTACAGTGTTTACATTTTCAGTTTACTAGTTTCAAATCTTCATTTTCTATGTATATAAAATTGTATGTGCTCTTTATCTCTAATGACATAAAACAGTAATGTCATCAGAATCAGGGTTTTTCAATTTCAGCACCATCATTGTCCACACTTTTCATATCCTGTTCACTTTTAAGTACAATCATCAAAATTTTATTTTTATTTCTTGTCCCAGTTAATATTGATTTCTTTCAGTGCAACATGGTAGGTTGCATGTTAAATTTCAAACATTTTCTTTGCATTTTTTGTATATATTATTTTCTCAATGCATCATTATGTAACAACAATTTCACTTCTGAGATATATAGTAAAAATAAATGAAAGCACATGTTTGCTTTGTCAAGGAAATGTATGGTGAATACCCTATGTCTTTCAGATAAGTGTGCAAGTGAAATAAGACCTAACTGATTGAATATGATTTTCTACTGTACAATTGTTTTTTTATGTGCTTTTTACTTTTTGCATGTGGATTACCCTCAGAAAGAGACTACTTATCTTTTCTTAAATGAAACCTTTACATTTGTTGTCTACAAAAGGAATTTATTGCTTGACAATAGGTTCATGAACTTCATACAAATTAATATTGGTGTAAAAGGCCATCTCTGCAAATGTTGTTTGGTCTAGAATTATAATAGAAAATAAAAAAACTTGCTTGGAGAATAAAATAGGTTTTCAATTTTCCAAGTACAACATAATATTATTGAAACATTTCAAAGTTTAGGCCATAAGAATCATCCTTTTTTAAACATGGATTGCAAATAATTCTAAAAATTTAGAAGTCTTGGTCATTAACATTATTGTCTGCTACAATGTCATCCAGTGTATCATTTTCAATGTTCATATGTTCTTTCAAGTATTTAATATTATCGTCATCCCCATCTTGACCCGCATCATCTTCATCAGCATTGAAATTTGACTATAGACCATCTATATTCTTACTAGATATATTTGGATCATCATTTTCTATACCATCCATATTGTTGTCTTCCATAACATCATCTAACTCTGGATTGTTGTCTTCTTGTGCCTGAACATAACCATCTTCAACATCATCATGGATGTCAATTTCTTCGATGTTCTCTAATCCTTCTCTCTCATTTTTTTGGCCATAATTATTTTGTTCAGTATCCACTAATGCATTGTCAAATACATGCCTTAATCTTGGATCATTATGTATGACAAATATCCATTTTGGGTCCAAAATATCTTCATAGAAAAATACCTACACATGAACAACATACATATATTAGACGTATGTTATCACAATTTTATTGATTAATAAACACATGTATATATTCACAATAAGCTATGAATTAATAGGTTAATGATCACTACCACTTCTTGTTTGAGTTAAAGAAATACCTGCTCACAATGAATTGGTAGAACATAAGGCTCCTTATCCTCTAATAGGAACAATGAGGAATCTATAGAAAACAATCCACTATGGGTATCATGTCTTCGTGTCCTCTCAAATGATTCATACCATCTACGCTTAAAAATAAAACATTTAAAAGAGTCGTAATCAAAATCAATAATTTCTTGTATTTTCCCAACATATTGTAGATTCCCTTCAATTTTATTCTTATCTTTTGAGCTTGATCGATTGGATTGCTCGAAGTCAACCATGATGCCACAATCAAAGAATCGTCTCTTTATGTCTACACTTTCTACACAATAATGTCAACCATATGCCCACATTGTTGGATATTTTCTTGCCTGTGAAAGACCATTTATTTTAGTGAAAACAAATATAATGATGAATATTAAAATAGTTAAGACTGTCAAAACTGTAAGGAAACAACATTTTGTAAAATTCCAACTATACCTTTCTTTTGCATCCTCCAGACATGTTGATTTCATCTTCTATTATGTTTGAATCTGTACCTACATCTTCTATGTGATTTTTAATTTGTTCAGTAACCCTTTCTAATGGGAAATGGAGTATTCCTTGGGTTTGATCTCTTAAACTGTCTCCTTGCTTCTAACACTTCTCTATTTTTATCATACAGATCAATCCATTTGTTCATAAAGTCCATGTGGTACAGAATGAACTTGTCGAGTATAGAACTTTCATCTACACCTATTACATGTCAACATGTTTATTTCAAACTTCAAATGTCATGCTGTTAATTTGACAAATAAATTATAGAGTAAATTAATGATTGCAAGAAAAACAACCACACTGATCGTGAATTTACTTACTAATTTGTACTTCAACACCATTACATTGTGGTTTTTCTCCATCAATAATATCTAATGCTCATTCTTCATCCCAGACGCATGGGAAATCTTCAAAATCCTTACCAAGGAATTCACATAGGAAGAAAAATGCTTCATTCAATACATACCCTTCAACCATGCAGCCCTCTAGACGTGCCTTTTGTTGGACATATATTTTAAGATTTTTCATATACCTCTCAAAGAAAAACATCCACCTCATTGATATGACACCTTCCAATTCAATGCCATTGACTAAGTGTATAAGTAAATGGACTTGTAGGTCCATGAAACTTGTAGGGAGCTCCTTCTCAAATACACATACAATTTCTGCAATTTCCTTCTTCCACTTTGACACTTCAAATTTAGGGATCTCCTTGGAGGTCACCCACTTAATATAAGAATAGTAAATTAGTATGAAACTTTAGTCATAAATGAAAATTCAATATAATATCTCTATGTCTCTCACACATGAACATTTCATATAACCACATGCCTTGTAAATGCTGACAATCGACTTATGGCATTCCTTAAGTCAATTGTAAGACACGAATCCCCCCTAATTGCCAATGACATGATATGCTATCAAACACATTTATGAAAAGGTCATTAGTAATTTTTTCTCACACAAAAAAATATCAAAATAAATTTAATGCTTAATCAATGTTAGCAATAAATATTAAATGTTGATATATAATACCTTCATTAAATTATGAAAATCATGTGTTTTAAATCCTATGATATGTCCATCAACTGTAAAAGCTTTAGCCAATGATGACCCATATCCAGTAGGTGTCCTTATTGAATGAATGACATTTTTTAGTTGGTCTAGCTCTTTTTTTTTCAAAATGCATCGAGCTTCTGCATATGTTTCATTTTCCCTATTTGGCTACAAATGTTTTCTATCAAATTTGGTATGAAAAAGAGCAATATCTCTCCTTGAAGACAAGGTGTCCTTCTCTTTGCCTAATATGTGTCAAAATATAGAATTTGGGACATTTTTGAAGATGTGCATAGGATCTAATAGGTGATATATTAATAGATCCTTCCAGTAAGGGAGCTCATAAAATATGGATTTCCTTTTCATTCCTT
Source organism: Sequoia sempervirens (assembly GCA_007258455.2). Taxonomy (NCBI): domain Eukaryota; kingdom Viridiplantae; phylum Streptophyta; class Pinopsida; order Cupressales; family Cupressaceae; genus Sequoia; species Sequoia sempervirens. The sequence continues at coordinate 11,348 of VDFB02178801.1, forward strand.
CTGGCATATTAACTACAACTTGTTTTGGTTCTTCAATTGAATCACCCTAATCAAAAAAATCCTCCCAAGCTTTCAATTCAACATCTTCATACTTCTTAAGCCAATCACCTGGACCCATAATCATGGGAGGGCCTTTATTTTCAACTTTTCCATCAAATTGATTCTTTAGGCGATTTCTAAACCTATGATCTAGTGGTAGAAAAACCCTGTTGTTTGCATAAATAAATTTATGTAGATCTTTATAATACTACCCTTCAAATTGTTCTGCACATCTTGGACATGGAAATATCCCCTTTGTTTGAAGCCCTGCAATTCAATAAGTAATGTTAATAACATAAAAAAAATAGTATAAAACTAAGTATGAAAGTTGGGATGAAAATAAATTATGAATGCAAATACGTAAATATTTTATCTTACCAGAACAAACACCAAGTCCTGGGAAATCATGAATAGTCCAACATAGCACACCATACAACATGAAGGACCTATTTGATGGAGGACCTAATATGTCATACATTCTTATGCCTTTCCATAGTAGTTGCATCTCATCAATAAAAGGCGCAAGATAAACATCCATGTTTTTAACTTGATGTTTTCTTGTAACAATGAGAGTCAGCATAAGGTGATCCTTTCTAACACACATCCATGGGGGAATATTGTATACTATCAATCCGACTTGCGAAACACTATAATTTGAGCTTAGGAAAGAGAATGTGCACACTCCATCAATTACAAGACCAAACCTGATACTACGAGGTTCATCTTTGAATTTTGTTGGCCATTTTTACTCTATGTTTCATTTCTTTGGATTCAGTCAGAATTCACATGAATCCATCTTTACTCCTATTCTTTGCATGCCAGTCCATCAATTGTGCTAGTGAATTGCAACGAAACATTCCTTGAAGTCTAGGTATAATTGGAATGTGACATAAAACCTTCTTTGGAACTGTAGGACCTTGTACATCTATACGATATCTCCTCTTTGCATACAGGGCATTCTACCTTGTTTTCATATTCATCTCTGTATAAAATGCAATCATTTTTAAATGAATTAATTTGCTTATATTCAATCCCCAACTCAACCAACAACATACATGCCTCTTTGCAAGTTGATGGCAACACATTATCTTTAGGGAATATTTTAGTTTTTAGTGCCCTGTAATATTGCTAGAGATTAAATCAATTGAATGTTTGATGTCAATCTATACTAGGATTGTTTATATACACTATATGGTTTTAAAATTCCCTTAAAGAAATATAAATGAAGTTGATGAATGTTTACGAATTATGTACACCAATTGATAATGAAAAGTAAGAAATAGATTTCAACTCACTTCAGTAGGGTAGTGAATCCTTTGTCTAACCAACCAAATAGTGACTTGATTTCTAATAATATTAATGTGCATGCTAGTTTTGAGGTTCTACTTGCACCCGATTTGAACATGGGTGTCTTTGCTTGCTTGATGGAGTCTTTGATGTTGTTATCATCAACATTACATTGGTGGTAATTACCCTTGCTATCATTGTTATTGTCAACCATATCATCATTATTGTCATAATTGTTTCCATCCCCAAAGAAACCTGTAAGTATTTCATTCAATCCTTCTTCATGTACTGCATTTTCACTATCACGATCATCATCATTAAGGCTAGGTGGCATGTCATTAGTGTATGTGACTCTCATCAGCTCTACAAATTTCTTAGGTGGTAGTGTTCTCTTCAATCTTGCTCTTGTCACCCTAGTATGGTTTAAAGGATGGTTTAGATCTTGGGTATTAGTATGTGTTTCATCAAAATATTCTACCTATCAACAAACACAAGAATTATTTAATGTTTGGAAACAATTGGATAAATCATAAATGTATCAATTTCAAAGAAATATAATCAAATATGGCTTAAAAAATATAAATATAAATTGTATGAACATATATACCTACGTCTTCTTCAATGCAATCATTTGTTGTGTCTACAGTATCCATTGTCATATCCTCTTCCACCCACTGTCATCTACATGATCTAAGGTTTTAGGTCCATGTCCACATACATATCTTCTTATTTTGATAGTTTAACTCTTAGGCTCTGCATTTGCTCCAATCTCCATCTAAAATAATCAACAACATGCATTAATTTATGTCAAGATTGGATAATACATTATAAATTTCAATAATACTATGAAAAAAGATGGACGTGTCACAAAATTCCATCAGATCATTTTTTCCTAAGTTAAGTCAATACACCAATTATATCATTTCAACGAGTATGCTATCCAACAAAAAACCTCACTTTAGTCATATATTTGAAATATTGATATTTCCTCTATGTTGTAGCATTTGTGAATTCATAAACACCTTCCTCCTTTGGTTGAGGTTGCTTTCTCTTCTTACCTCTATTGTATCTACAAATTATATTGTCTCATCTATTTCCACCCACTTTTCTCTCAGTGATTTAGTATTTCTATGTCGTCCATGTCCTCTCTCCATGGCCTCCTCTATGAATAAAAAATCTGCCATAGAAGCTTTCACGACAGTACCACCAAGAAGGAAGAAGCAACTTGTGGGGCTGCGGTAAAAAAATTCTCTACCACACCGAGCTAATGAAGGAGCCGCAGGACAGTAGTGGTCACCACACTACTGCACACCAATTGTAGAAGACTTGCGGGAGTCACCGCAACACTGCCAGGAACAAAAGGAAGACTCGCGTGCCGCCACATAAGCTTTCACTACACTACCACTGAGAAGGATGAAGCATGTTGCAAGACCACGGTAAAAACCACTCTACTGCACCGAGCTGATGAAGGAGCCATGAGACAACAGTGGTCACAAAAACAAGGTAGGAGTTGAAATTATTTCCAACACTCTGGATCATGTGATACACAACAATGAAAATAGTCACTATACAACAATGATAGGCACCCAATTAGGTGCACTTAGTACTGCCTTAGGTGCCCCAAACAGATTACATTAATGACCAAAAGTTGGTGCTAAAGTTGGTGTTAACTAACACTGACTAAAGCACCGACTACTGAATCAAAATAGAAAATTTAAAAATTTCTACGTGAAGGAAGAAGTCAGACGACAAAAAAGGGAAAAATGTCATGTGAAGGAAGAGAGCAGGGTGCTACCAAAAATTGATGATAAATTTGATTTAGTTTGTGACACAATAGGTAAGGTTGCAATTTTTTTTTTCTTCATTGAATTTGTGATTGTTTACTGGTTTGTGGCCTAACCTATCCAAGAAACCTCTAAATTGTCCCATGATTATAAATTGTAAAACCGTTGAGAAACCAAAGAAAAAATTACCCTACCCATTTGAGCTTTGGCTCAAAATATTCTAGCACAAATCTAGGATGCCTCTATATTCTTTCCCTAACCTGGGTATCAAGGAAATAGTGAACTATTTGGAAAATTTGGGAATTGGATTGGTCACTGCTGAGAAACTACTGAAAATAAACGCAGAAACCACTTTCTTTTGCCCAGTCGCACCATAGTCACCAATACCATGACAAATTTGTGTAAGATTGCATTATGAAAGAGTTTTCATGATAAGGTTATCAACACTAAGCAAACCAAACAAACATATTTTCCCTAAGTTATCAACACTAAGCAAACACAGTGAACATGTCACTGCTGAGCAACTGCTGAAAATAAACGCAGAAATCACTTGGTTTTTCCCAGTCGCACCATAGTCACCGATGCCATGAAAAATTCTTGCAAGATTTCATTATGAAAGATTTTTCATGATAAGGTTATCAACACTAAGCAAACCCAGCGAACATATTTTCCCTAGGTTATCAACACTAAGCAAAGCCAATGAACATATTTTCCCACAAAACAAAACTTTCATACTTGATAGTGTGCACTTCGTTTGCCTCTACAGACTGGACGGAAATAATTTTCCCTAGGTCTCCTCAAAATGTCAAGCAATAGAAGGAAGTGAGCATTGTTAGTAGACTCTGGCCACAATGAGGTAATTCATTGTCAATTTATAGATTTGTAAATGTTTCCATTGTTTCTTTGAATTTTACTTTTTAGTTTTTTATTTCAAAATTTAAAAGAAGAAATATAATTTTAAAATATATATATAGGGACATGAGACTGACAAAGATAAAGAGGAATTGGCTTCCATATTGGGGGTAGAGGTAGTGAACAAATTGGTTAATGTGGACTGGACAACGCTTTCCAGATACATAGAAAAACAATTTGGTAACTCCCCTCAAACATTGAAAATGAATCAATTGTGTGAAAGGGAATCAATTGATTCCCCAACCAGTCCTAGATTGAACAAAATATCCAGGAGGAAATCAGTGACAGTAAACTCTAAGAATGTGGAACAAGGAGCAAAGACTTTCGATGTCCCATCCACTCCTGGAACACAAACTTCTTCCACCACACAATGTTATCAATCTTGCATTGGTAGCTACAATACGAAGATATAATATGAGGTGGTTTCAGGGGAAGTTTGAATGATAGATGTTGGGAAAAAAAAATTTAATAGGTTGAAGGAATCATGCCTTCAATGGTTCAAAGACCATTTACATTTTCAATTCTCACAAATACCCATACAACTGAAAAAAGAAGTTATCCATGACATGGAGACTGATTTTGGCACAGGTTGGTCTATAAAGAAGATAAACCTACAAATGTCTCAAAACTATAAGAGATTTTGGTGCAACCAAACAAAGAAGATAAAAAAAATCCCTCTTGAGCTAAGGCATAAAAGAAGGCCAATTGATGTAAGTGTGAAAGTATGGAAAGAGCTTGTAAAAGCATATGAGAAGTCTGATGCACAGAGGAAGTCTGGCGAGGAGAGTACATAGGTATTTGAATTTTCTCATAAGATTATATCAAATTTATTAAATGATATTTAAATTTTATTTGTGCATAGTTAAATTGAATTAGTATATGTTTCAGTACTAGGCCTACAAGGCTAGGCTTGAGAAACTTCATGCCATGCATCGTAGTGGCCAGAAAGGTTTACAACCCTTGATCTATACATTTGTAAGTATATTTAATATGTTAAATGATATATTTTTTTTATTTCCTTGGAAAAAGTAAATGATTTCATATTAATTAGTTTAAGTAGTCCATGTGTCGTGTTTTGACATGAGGAGAAATATGGCTGCCATCCAAAGCAATTTGAAAATAATATGCTACAAAACAAAAAGTGGAACGATTTTATACTTTGGATGGAGAACGAGGTATCAATAGTTGAGTTTCAATAACTTAGTTGGATATTTTTGTGTTAATTTGTCAATTTGCATCTCTTGTGTTGATTTGTTTATTGATGCGTAGGTTGAGTAAATAGAGCTCAAATCTTATGATTACAAGATGACCATTTATGTGCATGAATAAAGAGTAGAAGGATGTAGATGAAATGTGTAATGGTTGGTTGTCATAGAAGTCAAACTACCGAAGTAACAACACTGATCGAGTTAACATATATGCATCATTTGCATAAACAACTGAAATGCATAACAAATGTTAATCAATACATTGAATTTTGAGATGCGTTGAAATAATAAAAAAAACATGTTTTGGGGAAAATATCAATAGTGTGGGGGAAGAAAGCATTAACCCTAATAAAACCATTTTTTGTTGTTCTTGATACACCATCTGTAATTTTCTTTGGATAATAGTAATGAATTTCTATATGTTGTACCCCTTAAATGTCCTACATGTTACAAATATGGAATAACAATGCACAAATTTGTATCAAGTCCAAAGGCCAAGGAATTATGAATAAGGGTAGCCAAACTTGATAAGGATGCAGTCACTATTACACATATTAACAATCTAGAATAGTCATGTAAAGACAACTTCCTGTGAAAACCATAATCAATCAAATTATGCACATTCAAATCTAAGATTGAAATCTTGCATTTCAGTCCATGCATCTAAGTCCTTGTTAAAGATTGAGGGTGTCAACAACAAAGCTAGAATAGCTCTCCTTAAACCATAGCTATTTTTAAAGTAAGGTATTCCAAATTCAAATCCACTTCTGAACTAAGGAAAGGAGGTAGGATTGTCAGGTGCTACCTCAAATAGAAAAGGCCACATAAAACATTGAAATAGAAGATCCAATAAGTGAGACGACATAGCTATAGACCATAGATAATTAGAATTCTTGCAATGCATAGATGCTTGTGATACAAACAAAAGGTACTTACACATTGGCTGAATATATCCTCATCAAAATGACCAAAAAGAAATTTCAAAATTTTAAGTAAACTCTGACAGTCAAGAAAAAAAATCATAAAAATTGGAAGTAAACTTTGGAAGACATGTAGTTGAACTTAATTCATTTGAATTTATGCCTCTTGGCAGACATCAGGATCTCCCCTCCTAAAGTTTGGACCACATCCATTACCTCCACATAAAACTGGACATCCTTGGTCTTCTTGGTTCCCACGCCATGATATGGTTATGCAAATGAAAATGAAGCAAAGTAATCATCTCCTTCTCCGCTGGCTGGAAGAATGCATGCTTAATTTTTTGATATATGATATCAACTCTCTCTTCTTCTCTCATGGTTGAATACCAAAATCCATTATGGTGGGCCTCCAAAGTTCTAGTCATCTTTCATCCTCTTCCACCAAATGCTGGTCTGATCCACACGTCTTCCAGCCTAATTGGCTTTGTTTTTTAAAGTTGAAGTTTCTCCTGAGTCACCAGTGTATCTCTCTCTACCTTTTCAAACTCTTTCATTACTATAGATCATCTCTAGGATTTAATCATTTGTACAACATGGTTGATGTGCTTTGAATCCTTGCATTTAAAGGAAATTTCCTTAACATAAATACTGCTAGGGAATTTCAATGTTGCCATTGTAGTTGGAATTAAAGCCGGTACCTACAACATTGAAAATTATCCTTATATAAGAATTCCCTCCATCTTGTTGGCTTGCAACACTCTTGATGGTGGCTACATGAAATCTGATTTTGATTCCTCTTCTACATCAAAGGGTTCATATCCTTGATCTAACTCTTCTGAATTATCAGAATCAGAATTACTAGCTTCCATATTCAAAAATTCCCAACCACCATCTTCAATAAATTTATCTGGATCATCAGTAATACTCTTCAAAATTGGCCACCAGTTCAAGTTCATTATGCTTTCATAGTACTTTATATCCATGAAGTTCAACCATTCCTTGATGCCATCAAGTGAATATTGAGGAATGGCGTCAATGCAGAGTACATCCTGCTTGAAGTATTTGAAAACAATAGCCATATCAAATTCCTTTTTCCCAAGTCCTAATCTCTCAAGGTTAACAATCTCAATCTCACTAATAGTGATTACTAAGAAAGGTAATTCCACCAACTCTACCAAATAGTTTACCGTAGGAATAATAAAATAAAAGGCTTTGAAAGGAACTCCATGAAAACCAAGTTCTCTAAATGTTATATCAAAATATAGTTCAAAATATTTTAGATGAGGTTGCTCCCATAGCTCTCTTACTCACTTGACAAATCCTTGAAACTCTGTATTGATTTTATTTTTCCTATCCCTCTCTTTCTATTCTTCCTCAATTTCGTCAGGATCATACATTGACCTTCTTGCCCATCCTAAAGTTTGGACCACATCCATTACCTCCACATAAAACTAAACATCCTTGGTCTTCTTGGTTTCCACACCGTGATATGGTTATGCAAATTAAAATGAAGCAAAGTAATCATCTCCTTCTCCGCTGGCTGGAAGAATGCATGCTTAATGTTTTGATACATGATATCAGCTCTCTATTTTTCTCTCATGGTTGAATATTGAAATCCATTATGGTCAGCCTCTAGAGTTCCAATCATTTTTCTTCCTCTTCCACCAAATGCTAGCTTGATCCACAAGTCTGCCAGCCTAATTGGCTTTGTTTTTGAAAGCTAAAGTTTGTCCTGACTCACCAGTATTAGTTGTAACTATTTTGAAATTTTATTATGGTATGTGCACTTTGATATGATGTAATATGATTATGGTTTTGTCTCATAGGTTGTAATATTAGATATACAACAAAAAAATAAATTATGGCATGAAATAAATAATAAATTTTATTTTAAATGTTTTTTTTGTAGAACATAGGTCTTCTAGAAGATCAAGATGATCCTCAACATGATATAGATCCACAAAATATTGGTTCTATTGGTACAGATCACATGGAAAAGGATGATGATGATGCAAATATGGAAGACACTGAGGATGATGACAATGATGATGATGACGACGACGACGGTGATGATCAGGATGGTGATGATGATGATGAGACAGTTGGTGATAGTAACCAATGACATTCATGATCATATAGACTACATCATGGATCATTATTGATATATCGTTATGATGATTCTTTTCATGATTACTATCATATGTATCATTTTCACGGCCTATTGTACTATATTGTTGAGTTGTATCATATTGACATGTATAATTTTCACTATATCATTTGGACATGTATCATCTTGACTTGTATCAATTTGATTTATATAATTTATCAATTTTATTTATATCATTTGGATATGTATCATTTTGACATGTTTTTGATGTACTGGCATATTTGAATTTCACTTGTTTTAGTTATTTATGATGATGATCTTATCAGTATTGACTTGTCAATTTATATATATTAAAAGTGGTCGATGATTTTTGGATGGATATTTATTAAGTATGATGATTTTAATTTATTGCTCGGGATGGATGTTGTCAAATTCAATTGAATTATAGATATTTGATTCACTTGTTTTAATTATAGATGATGATCATGTTACAATAATTATATTGTTATTTAATCATGAGTTAAATAATTAAATTACATACTCTATAATCATGAGTTATTTAAGAGGCACAATATATTTAACTAATTAAATTGAAATAAAACATATTAAATTAATAAATGGAAGCAAAACAAGAAGCATTTTTAGAAGCAGAAAAGGAAGCAACAATGGAAGCCAAACTAGAAGCAAACTAGAAGCAATCTTGGAAGCAAAATTTGAAGAAAAACCGGAAGCAAACCTGGACTGGAAGCGAAGCAAAACTAGAAGCAAAACTAAGCAAGAAGCAAACCTAGAAGTAAACTTGGAAGAAAAATCGGAAGCAAAAAAACAAGAAGAAAAATCAACTTGGAAGCAAAACGGAAGCAAAACAAAACTGGAAGCAAAACCGAAAGCAAACGTGGAAGCAAAACCAAAAGCAAAACTGGAAGCAAAATTGGAAGCAAAATTAGAAGAAAAATTGGAACCAAACTTGGAAGCAAAACTAGAAGAAAAATTGGATGCAAAATGGAAGCAAAATCGAAAGCCAAATTGGGTGCCAATTCTGGCACCATTTCCTTCATTACTTCTTGGTGCTATTTTAGGCACTAACGGAGGCACCATGATTTTCTGGTGATAAAACCGACTCTAATTCTGGCACTAAAAATGGTGGAAAAGTCAACGCAAAAACATATGCCAAACTCACCATTCCTGTTTGCGCTGAGTTTGATGCCAGCCAAATTGTCCAACTCATGTGCTCAAAATACACTAAAATTTGGCACCAAAGTTGGTGCTAATTGCCTGTTGTGCTATTGTGAGAGAGGTCTAGAGTGTAAGGGATAAACAATGAGTGAGATAGAAAGAGAAAAATAATACAACTTGTTGATTATTGAAATTTGACATGTTGATTACTAAAATTTGACTGTCTAAATTTTTTTAAGATCTTCCAAAAACTAGAATTTGTATTATAACTCCTAGAGATCCAAAACCACTCTCAAACATCCTGAAACTATATACATGAAATATAACTTAAAGTATAAGAAAGAAAATGTCCATATGTAAATGTCAACTTATATTTATTTCAAGTATATAGTTTCCCTAAAAGACATCAAGAAGAAAGAGAAAAAAAAAGAGAAGAATTTTTTTTCAATGTAGACCAAAACACGAGCGTGTTATAATGTGCTCACATTTTGACAATGCTTTTTTGAATTTAAAAATGCACATTTTTTGAAATTCAAACCATAACGTGAACATGTTATAGTGTGCTCATGTTTTGGCTTGGTAATGACTGGGCCTACGCTCGGTCACTAACACCCAAAATGTAAGCATGTTTTACTATAACATGCTCACGTTTTCACTATTTTGGGTTGAAAAAGTGAAGTGGACACTTTTTGGACCCCCATATTTTTGTACCCACCCTTTACTCAGGTGATTTGGATGAATTAGAATTTGAAATATGTGAAGGTGGTGTATAATGAACCTATTCCTATACTATGTGACAATACAAGTGCTATCAATATTTCCAAGAATCTGGTAATGCACCCAAGGACTAAACACATCTCAATCCGGTATCACTTTCTAAGAGAGGAGGTTGCAAAACATGAAGTTAGAATGAATTATGTGCCTACCAAATATCAAATTGTAGATATCTTCACCATGGCACTCTCAAAGCATACCTTTGAGTATCTATGATAGAAGCTAGGATTATCACCCCTCCTTGTTCTAACTAGATGCATAAGATGGTGCACCTTTTTAGGGGGAGAAATTCATGCCATATATGATACCCTAGATTAATGAGTACTACCTCTTGGGGGGAGTTGGAAGTAAGAGGGAGTCCTTAAAAAGTTGTGCGGTTGTTGTGAATGCATAGCTTCTTGAAGAAGATGTGCTATTGGTCAAAGGGGAGAATGTGTTGCTATCTTAATTTAAAAGATCTTTTATCCCTTTGTCCTTGAAGTCAAAATGGGTGTTGTTTCTTTATATATCCATATATGACCCTTTTTCCTTGATGTAAAAGAGGAAGAGTGAGTAGTGTGTGTTGCCATCAATGCCAAAGGGGGATATTGTTGGAAGTCGTTATCATTGATACAAAAATTGATTGTTGTGTTGATAGTTGTTATTAATGTCAACACTGATGGTTGTCATTGTTGTCAACACTAAGGATTTTTTTGGCAATTTCTATCTTTGGTTTCAACACTATTTTTTGATTTCCTCTCATGTCAATGATTGCTATATGTGATTGCCAGTCCTTGGCATTGGTTATCATTGTTATATTTAGCTTGGACTAGTATTGGTGATGAGGATCGAGGTTGGATGTCATGCCTTATCTATAGAAGTGATGAATTTCATGGTTAATGTCATGCCTTATCAAAGAAGAAGTGATGAAGTCCATGTTTGGATATCATGCCTTATCAAAGAAGAATTGTTGATGTTTAGATAATGAATTATTATTTTCAGCAGAGTTGATTTAATAATGATATATTAAGATGAGGATTAGAAGCATAAATAATAATGGAAAGATGTTGTTGAAGGTCAGTAGTATGTCTTATGCTCTCTCCTAATGTTTTTGGTGAATTATGTGTTGTTGAAAGAAAGTTTTAGCCTCCCCAAGTTACTTAAGTGATTATATTAGTGAATTCTACATTAAAGTCCATCCAAGAGAATGCTCCACATTCCTTCATTGTTGATACTTTGGTCTTGCAATTTGGTACTCAATGTCAGTGTTTTGTGGGCACTGTACTCCTATCTTTTCAAGTCACCAATGTTGCTAAGGAGGTTTCTAGGAATTTTAGAAGGTTGGGAGTGTTGTTTATGTAGTCTGGTCTGGGAAATGCTCTGCATTTTTCTACATTGATGTCTTTGCTCCTACGGCTTGGTGAGTGTTCTCTCAACATTTGTGCAGTGTCTCAATTCTAATATCATGTCCTAAGGTGATATGCAAGTTGATATGTTAATGTTATATCTCGACTATGCATTCAGTGCTTCCTAGATAAAGTATTATATACCTATTTGTTTTGTGATGGTTGTAGATGACATGACAGTATAAAAGAAGTCTATGGAAGTGATTTTGGATGTTCAAGGAACATCCCCATGTGATCCAAACATTGCTAATTGGTTGCTTTGGTGCTGCATTGTGTTCTGAGTTGGCTTTCTTAGTCTTTTGTGGATATCTAGCTGATAGGGATTGTTCCTTTGCTTAGGTCATGTGCTTGGGGGGTTGTGCTAGCAATGTAAGATGTGTTATGATAGGTTTGGGTCCTGACCTATCTTGTTTGGGACCGCATCAAGTAAATGTAATCAAAAGTATGTTTTTGAGCTGACTAGTTATGTGCTTCAATATTTCATCCACACATTTCCTTGATGTTGACTTAGGTTGATGTGTGCTAGCAAGTAAATTATTTTGGATCACACTAGAAGAAGTACTAAGATTCTTTTTGGTCATATCTATCCTTATAATAGAACTGTTTTATAATTTTTGTGGATGACTAGTTGAATTCATTATTCATTCTCTTACTAGCTAACCTAATTGAAGAAATGAAGTTTTGCAGTTGATATAGATGTAAGATCATTCTAGATGCAATTAAATGGAGAAGTGTACAAGTGTGATGAAGTGGGTGTGTGAATTGTATTGAATATCTAGCAAAGATAGTGCTAAATATTGTGAAAGGGAAGATCAATTGTGCTATAATGCCTCAATCAACAAAGTGTTGTGTTAGAAAATCATTGTAATTATCTAAATCATATTGTATCCTACTCTGAGATAGTGAATCTCATTAGGTCCTTGTATCTTTCTCCTGAAGTCGTGTTATATTCATTTCAACAAGTCCTTTATATCTTTCTTTAAGGCAGTGAGCCTTATATTGTAAGTTAACTCTCACTGTGGTTTTTTCCTCATTGGGTTTTCCATGTAAATATGGTTCCTCCTTATGCATGTGTGTCCTCTATTTCCTTCTCTTTTCTATTGATCTGATTATTGCTATATCTTTCATTGGTAAAGTTTGTTGAAGTTGATAGAGGTTCAAATTGCTATATTTTGTTATGTTTAGGGTTCTATCTTTATCTTCTAAAGGAGTTTGAGATGTGCTAAAATTTTAAGCTTTGGAAGGGTTTAAGTTTTGTGTAGAATGATTCACCCCCCTCTTAGTCTCTAGAAGTGCACAACAAAAAAATGCACAAAATTTGGTTCAAATTGTAGCACCCCTCCAGTTTGCTATGTTGTTAGACAGTGTGTATATTTTGACAGACTCAGATACCTTGTTATGGTTTTATAATCGTTGGCTTTAGATCAATGTGGATGTTATACTGTGATGAGATGATGCACTATATGGATGTTATGTTTCATATTATGCCTTTGATTAGCATAGTTGTTAATATTGATATATGTCTATCTATTGATTAATGATGTTTTACTTTCGCCAGTCTTGATGTGACTGTATTGGTGAAGGGGATGGGATTACATCACTCGCATGCGAGCACCTTCTGATTCCATGATTTCTCTTCACGGTGTGACTGTTATGTTTTATCCATGTACGACATTCGTTTTGATTACAGGATTGCAGGTATAAGACATCATCTCCACTTGGCTTCACAAGTCTAAGCGTGTCCATATCCCAACAGTTTTGTTGATTGGGAGATAGTAATGGGGTTCCCTTGTCAAACCACAACCTTGTCATAGTGTGTCATCAGTTTGTGTCTGGTTTGTTGTTGAGTCATGTCATCTTTGATGTTTTGATAATATATTATCGGTGGGAATTATATGTGAAAATTAATGTTTAAGTGGATTGTAAATGATTATGTATGTATTTTAGATTAAAATGGTTAAAAGCTTAAATTTAATTTAATTAATTAAATTAAATTTATGTGGTAAAGTAATTTAATTCTAATGGTTAAATTTATTATATTAAGGAAATAAATTAATTAACTAAATTTATTTTGTTGGGTAAATAGATTAGTCAATTAAATTTATTAAGCTAATAGTTTAATTGTATTTTTAAAAGTGCATAGAATTAAACGATTTAAAGTTATTTGAAATGGAATTTTGTTTTAAATTATTTGAAAAGAAAAATATCTTGAAAATGCATAAGGGGGAAATAACTATGGTGGTTGAGGGGATATTTTGAAAAATTTGACTAAAGTTGAGGAAAAATTAATTGGAGATATTTTTATTTTTTTGGAAAATTTGTTGTTAAAAAGAGAGGAAGGTTTTCTCTGTATTGGATATATTTTTGGATTTGGAAGTGAAGATTTTGGAAGGAATTCTAAAAAATTGGATTTTGCAGGAAATCTCAACTCCAGTTCTCATTTTGTTCAAGCTTCAAAAACAGGTTCCTTTAATTGCTTTATTTTTTTTAGAAGCTTTGAATTTTTCTGAAATGATGTTTTAAAGCTTGCTGTGATTTTTTAAAAATCTTGTTTGTAAACAAAATTGAAAACCTATGTTGAAAATTATGGAAAAATTTAGATCCTTGTAGACAAACAAACTCTTACAACAGAAGAATTGAATGAGGAACAAAAGAAACTAGAAAACCTCTGTGTTTGGAGTTGGAATTTTCCATTACAATTTAGAAATTGAAATTGAGAATTTGTGCTAGAAAATGAAGTTATTTCTGTAGAAAATTTGTCCAATTCAACTGTAAAATGGAAATATTTATGTATATATATATTCTGTTAATATATATATACATATACACATTTTATTTATATAAATTTTGTATGCTAGGAAATTTTTCTATAAGAAAAATTTATATTAAAAATTTTGTCAAAAAAAAGGATGTTTTTGAAATTCCACAGGGGGAATTTATTTATTTTGAATTAAAAAAAAAAAATGTTAAGAGTGCTAGGGGGGGTTTGCCCCATAGCCGCCCCATAGGGAGGCGATTGTGGAGGCAGCGCCGCCACCTTCACAGTGCACCCATGTGGGGAAGGCTGCGTAGCAGCCTCCCACAGTAGGGCGACGTCCCCTGCTTATGTGGGGTTTGACTTTTAAAAAATAAGATCTTTTATATATATTATATATTTTAAATAATTGGAATATATTTATGCTTTGGAATTTAAATAGTTTTTTTTAAATATATGTTTAAATATAAATATATATAATTGTATATACATTAAATATATAATTATATATATGTTTAATTTATATTTAAATATAATTAATTTAAGATTATTTTATTATAATGATGCAAATATTGATTTTATAATAAAATGATTTTTAAACAAAAATAAATAAAAATGATTTTGATCATTGTGTGTAATTGAGGAAAATGGAATTAAACTGTTAGTTTTAAAATTCCTTAGTTTTGCAAAGGTTATTTTATTTATCTTGGGTATTTGCAAATGAAGTATTATTGAATTATTTGGATTTAGGAAATCCTAAAGTTAGATTAATGTGTTGCCTAAAATTGTTCTTTTAAAGTTGCGTTTTCTCTCGTTCTCGTTGCTGGGCAAAGTGAGTTATTTGTTTATGTAAGACTTCCAAATATGTTTCCTTGATATGGGGATTGTAAATTATGTTGATTTAGCTTAGAAATAACTTGGGTAGTGCATGTGGTATTTTATCAAGTATGGTCATCTGGTTCTACGAACAGGTTGTGTTGTACATTGTTATTGAGTTGGTATTTGTAATTGGTTATGTGTACCTGGTTTACCCTATGTTAGTGGAATTGATCCCTTAGGTTGTTAATAGGGGAGTGGCTTTTCATGAGGGCCAATAGACAAAGTGGTGTCAGGGTAACTCATGCAGAGTTAGTTTAATTAGTGAAAATTAAATAAATATGTTAGGGGAAAAAGGGTAGTTTAAATACTTAACTTTTGTTAATGCCTCGCTCATGGACTCAAGGGCTAGTAAAGACTTGGGATGAGACGAGAAGGCCATGAATGGAATGATCGATATCTTTTTTCTTGGAAAGATAATTGATTCCGCATTGGATTGCATGTGGGGCCGGGTTTCATAAGAGGTCACCAGGGTAACCCAAGATGGGGGTTGGAGCCTAGGAAGATTCGCTAGGGTAACCCATGCAACTTTGTGATGACACTCCTCCTATGACAACTGTTAGTCAGTTTGTTGTATCATGCAGTTGATTATTGTTATCTGGACGCATTGTAACCATTTTGTAAGTTTTGTACTTGTGTAGTTTAATATTGTTTTTCCTATGTCTAGAGGTTGTAGGTTTGTCCTAGGAAGCTCTTTTACTATCTCCTAGCACGGGGGTTGGTCCTTCAGGTACCACATGGTTGGGTGGAATGTGCACCTTATACTGTTGGGTTCCCAATTCTTGTTCGTGATGACGAGTACTTCTTGATTGGAAAGCTCGTGGGTACCAATGAATTTGTAATTCTATCATGTTCTCACTTGTATCTGTTGGATACCTTGTAACTTGTAACACTCCTCAATTGTATTCGAGGAGAATCTTTGTACTATGTAATTGTAACACTTTTGTATAAACTATCTCATTTGGAAATGAGTGATGTAATTGTAATATTGAATAGATGTAATGTGTGAATGGATCATTTTTGTACTTTATATTTTATGCGATGTATTTTAATGTTAATAGATGTATGATATTTAATTCATGAGTAATAATCTTATGTTATGTTTAGTAACTTTTGTTAGTAATTGGGATTGTAAATAGCGTCGTCACGTACCTTAGAGAATGTATGTGTAAGTGTAGTTTACTTTACTTGTTTAATTACACTTTAAAAAAAAAAAATTGTTCGCTTCTGTTATGTGTGTGACATTCTCTAGGGTTTCGTGGCGGGCATTACACAAATAAATTTAAATAGGATCTCAAAATGATCCTTATAAAAATACATGAGGGATTCATCTTTTCCCCCATTCCAAAACATCCAAAACATGTTCAAAATTAAAAAAATTCCAAATAATTTTACATACAAAAACCAACAATTTTTCTAAAACTCAATTGCTGAAACCTTAAGTTTTTAGTTTTCTCAATTTCAAAATTTTCAAATTTTTATTATCCTTTTTCTCTAAAAATATGCAAAAGAAACATTATGAAATTCAATTCAATTTTCAAGAATTAAAAAAAAAAACTTTATAAGGGGACAAAATGGCCAAATTATTATTTTTAATTTAAACAAAATTTAATTGCACAAGTTGGAAACTATTGGGTAATTCATATGATCCCTTAATTTTGAGCATGACATAAAAACAAGATACACAAACAAAATGAGGATATGAGAGAGATTTAACTCAAAATAGAAGTAAAAAAAATAGTTTAAAACTTGCAAATTTTACCAATTTGGAGAGGTTGAGAAAACACACATCCAAGAAATATTTTAGCAATCCCAATCCAATCTAAAATCTAAGATTTCATAATTTAATTTGTACAAAATCTCCCAAAATTCATTTTTTTCCAAAAGAGGGTGTGGAGCAATTTTCCTTCACAAAATGTAAATAATCCAAAAATGACTAACTTCTTTTCCTTTTGTTCTATTTTCCAATTTTCTTCTTTCTTAATTTCTAATTTTCTTTATTTTCTTTTCTCCATTTTCTCAAAATTTCCATTTAACTAAAATATATCATTCAAGATTTAATGATTTTCAATATATTTAATTTGATAAGATGATTAAATCAAATATAAACATGTGTTCCCAACCCAAGGAATTTTTAAAATTTAAATAACTTAACTTTATTTCCCTCTTTTCCCAAAGCACGGAAATTATTTCGCTAGACAACATAAGTAATTATTTCATTCCTAAAAATCCTTTTATGGAAAATGAGACAATTAATCCATTGAATTAAATAGAATATTTACTAGTAATTAACAATGTACACATATTTTAGAATCACCTCCAATTTGGATTTAGGTTAACACAAGGTCAAACATGACACATACCATACCTGATTCAAGTATTATTGGAAAATAAAAATGGAAGACCCGATGTGAAATCTTTGAAATAACCATAATTGAGGAATATCTTAGAGATATGTATCCAAGTGGAGAAATAACATTGTACCTATAACCACTCAATAAAAATGTCAAGAGTACTTTCTCAAGATATATATATATACCGAAGCATGACATACTCACCCAATGGGGTATACCATCATATAAATGTATTTATAAGTGCATCTACATGTCATGAAATTATGATGTCATTCATTCAAAACATGTATAATAATATGTATATCCATGAATAAAGCAAGCTAGACATATAAGCCTCATACATGTATCTCAATGAAAATAAACACCATCAAATGACTTGTTTAGGAACCTCATCTAAAAACTTGTCAATGGTCTAAAAATGCCATGCAAAGAAATAAATTCCACAACCAAAACTCATAGTGAAAATGGTGAAGTTGAAACATCAATCAACACCCAAAGCAGTAAGCACGAGTGAGACCTATGCATCCCCTTATACATAGTAAAAAAAAAATATTTATATCTAACCATCTCCAGGCTACAGACAAGAAGTGAATTATAGAACATAAATTGTACAAATCTCAAATCATCAACATTTGGAAGCTTAGTAAAAATTTGTTATGGTATCTGAACCATTTATAATTGATTTGTAACATCTTTTAACTATGTAGAATCTATGTACATTCATTCTATTTTTTAGAAAATGGTTTCCTAAGAGAAAATGGTATGGGAAAACTAGTTTGATGTGTTCATCTTTCTTTAGTCATGGGATTTCCCATTCTAAATAATACTATTTGTAACACTTATAAATTATTCATTTTTGTAGGGAATTAAAGTAGTATATCATTTCTAATAGTATTCCCTACATTTGAATATGCAATGGTTAACTTTGTCTTTCATTTTCCTTTCTAAATTCTATACCCTTATCTTTAAAAATTGAAGTATCCATTGTATCTCCATGGATTTAGATCATTAGTATCAAATTATTGTTTTGTTGAGTATTTGGGAAAAATATGTAGCAAGAGTAAAAAGGTTGATGAAAACACATCCAAACACATCCATTTTTTGTAATGAAATACAAAAGAAAAATCCTTTCTAAGTCTACATTCTAATTTTTGAACTATTCATTCAATATTTTTTCCACATGTTTTCTAAATTATAATTGATATAAATGCCACCTTGAGTTATAATCGTAATTTTTTAATGGGGTTCTCTTTTAGATTTTAGATCACCTCTCCAAATTGGCATCAAGGATGTTAATAATGGAACCCCTTAATATCATACTCTTAGCACTATTATAGAAAATTAGGATGATAATACAAAACATTTAACAATTTCTTACTAATGTAAGACTAATTTAATTATTTAATATAATTCCTCAAAGAAATGTGGTCATAAGGAATGCCATGATTACATGATATACACAAAATAATTATTTAAAGAAGCTTTTGAAAACTCAAGAAAAATGTAATTATAAAGTACAAAGCTAAATTTCATAACTTTTATTAGCTTCCTACCTATAGCGTTGAAAGTTGTCACCCTTGACAATTTCATACTATGTTTTTCTCCCCATTTAAATTATTGAGCCTAATTGGGTCCCTAATTTCCTAAATTATGCATTATATAGCTCATTTGTACCATTATCTAAGAAATTGCAAGCATTGAACAAATGCATCTAATTGATATTTTACTCTTGACACTTAATGTAATGGAAAATAGGGTTAGGACCCATTTTCCCTAGGGTGTATGTGTCCCCCTATTTTGTCGGGGACCAATTTTGGATATGTTGGTGTTGAAATTTTAACATTCAAAATTAAAATTGCAAATG
This sequence comes from Sequoia sempervirens, assembly GCA_007258455.2. Lineage (NCBI taxonomy): Eukaryota > Viridiplantae > Streptophyta > Pinopsida > Cupressales > Cupressaceae > Sequoia > Sequoia sempervirens. The sequence continues at coordinate 30,789 of VDFB02178801.1, forward strand.
TTGGATTTTATGATTTAATTTCAAAAAATTAGAGAATTCCCTATAAATACCTTGCAATTATATAAAGGTTATTGTTGATAGGATATATATATGAATATACATATATATACATATATACATATATATACATATATATACATATATACATATATACATATATATATATACATATATATATATATATATATATATATATATATATTATATATGTATATATATATGTGTGTATATATATATGTATGTATATATATGTGTATATATATATCCTAGTTACACCGATAGGTGTAATATACAATGGCATCAAGGGGGAGGAGTGGGATGCATGTAAAGAATTTTTTGTTAACTTTTTTAGGAAACTTCTAAAATGGCCGACATACATTAGATAAAGGATACATTGTAAATCTAGACTGTTAATTATTAGGTTTTAGATCTAATGGTGGATATTTTGCTGGCCTATCTTACCCTAGAATGTAATCCTATTTTATGAGGGCATTGTATTATGACTACATAAAAGAGATGGTGATGTATTTTGAGAATCTAGTAGAAGTCATGTTGTCTCTTGATTTGTGAGTGGTGATACTCCTGTGAGAAGCTTGCTCTACAAGTATATTGTAATCTTTGTGATTTACTAAATAATATAATTGGGCAGATTTTGGAGTGTGGGATTTTTCTCCCAAAATGGTTTTCCCCACGTAAATCACTATGTCATGGTATGCATGATATTTATGTTTATTTATGTTTAAGTTTTTGTAACTGTTAAAGATCTATAAAAGTTTTGCATTATTCTCCTCTCAAGACTAGTCTAGGAAGTTGTTTTGCTACCTTAGCTTCCTTACAAGTGGTATCAAAGCCTGATCACCTTTGGTTTTAGTTGTGGGTATTTGGGTTTTTGGACTAATCTAGATTTGAGTGGGAGATTTTGTAGAAGACACTTTGTGATCATGTTGCAAGAATTTTTAGATGGAAAGTTCATTAGAGAGAATAGAGGTGGATTCATTTTTTGGAAATAATTTTGAAATGTGGAAGCTAAAGATGGGGGATCTATTGATAGATCAAGATTTGTGGGATGTTGTTGATGAGAATGTTTCAAGGCCTGGAGATCCTACTCAGGTTGTTCAATATGATGTTATGGACCATAAAGGCAAGGGTCTAATCAGATTGTGTTTGGAAGACTTTGTTTTAATTAATGTCCATGAGGAGACTTCTGCACATAAACTATGGAAGAAGCTTGGTGAGATGTATCAGGCCAAATTTTTAGTGAAATTTTTTTTCTTGAGGCAGAAATTGTATTCTATGAGAATGGAAGAGGGTGGACGAATCACATACCACCTCAAAGAATTCAATATGCTGGTGGCTCAATTAGAATATGTTGGTGTCAAAATGGATGAGGAGGAAAAATGTCAGATATTTCTTTGTTCTTTTCCTAATTCATGCAATTCTCTTGTTATGGCTATTGGGAGTACTTCTATAATTTTGAAGAATGAAAATGTGGTGGGTTCTTTTCTTTCTAAAGAGATGAGGAGAAAGGTATCCATCACTACCAAGGAGGCCCTAAACATTCGTGGAAGACCTAAGGAAAAAAGAAAGAAGAATGAGAAGCATGGAAATTCCAAGTCCAAGGGGAGATCTAAATCTCCTAGAAAGTCCAAAGTTAATTGTTGGAACTACAGTAATCCTGGACATGTTCATAAGGAATGTAAAGAAGAAAAGAAGAGATTTGATTGTAATTCTAATTCTAAGAAGGAAGATGGTGACACATTGATTGCAGCTTTGGAAACTCATACAAGTAATGATGCATGATTAATTGACTCAGGTGCATCTTTCCATATGACCTTTAATAAAGATTGGTCTTCTAAATATGAAGAATTTGATGGAGGTAAGGTGTACCTAGGCAATGATTCTCATTTAGACATTATTGGTCATGGTAAAGTTAAAATTAGGTTTCCTGATGGTAGAATAAAAAGGATTAATGGTGTGTTGCATATCCTTGGATTAGCATGAAATTTGTTATCTATGAGGAAACTAATAGATGTGGGTGTGCAGGTAGTAGTTTTTGATGTAGGATGCAAGATAGTTAGAGGTGCTATGATGATTGCTAGAGGTGTCAGATATGGGACATTGTATAAGCTTGATGCATGCACTGTTGAGTGCAATAGTACTTTTGTAAAGAGAAAGTCTTTAGAAGAAGTAAGGATTTCACCTTCAATATATGGTCATGGCTTTTGGGTACCCAAGGGTGCTCTTTCTTCTGAGATAAAGTTACCTACAGAGAAAACTATGTTATGGCACTAGAGACTTGGCCACATTGGAGAAAAGGATCTAACGACCTTGAAAAATAAAAAACCTTGTTGAAGGTTTGTCTGATTGTAATCTTGAATTCAATTTTTGTGAGCATTGCATTTCTGAAAAAAAAAAACTGCATTTAGTTTTACTCGAGTTCTCATAAATTTTGTGGTGTGTTGGATCTTATTCATTCTGATGTGTTTGGTCTTGTAGATGTTCCTTCATTTGGTAAATCCACATATTATGTTTCATTTATTGATGATTATAGTAGAAGGACATGGGTATACTTTTTAAAGAGTAAATCTAAAGTTTTTAGTCAATTTAAAGAATTTAAAGCAATGGTTGAGTTGCAAAATGGAAAAAAAATAAAATGTTTGAGGACTAATTTTGTAAAGATTTTTGCATTCATAGATAGAAGACAACTCCATATTCCCCAGAATAGAATGGAGTTGCAAAAATAATGAACAAGAAACTAATGGAGAAGGCTAGGAGTATGTCGAGTGGTGCTAGCCTAGAACAAAGGTTTTGGGATGAAGTTGTTGCCACTGCTTGTTACCTAGTTAATAGGTCTCCTACATTATCTCTTGTTGATAAGACGCCTATAGAGGCATGGTTGGGTCAAAAGCCTTCATTAAGACATCTTAGATTTTTTGGTTGCAAGGCATATGCACACATTCCAAAGGAGAAGCAAAAAAAGCTGGAGAACAAGGTTGTGAAATGTACCTTCATCAAATATAGTTATGGTGTGAAAGGATACAAGCTTTAGGAGCCTATTGCACAAAAGGTAATATATAGTAGAAGTGTATTTTTATAGAAACTAAGCCTTCTTTTGTTGCATTTTTTCTAGAACAAAGTAAACAAGAAGATGTGATTCAATTTCCATCTACACTTGAGAAAGTTGAATCAAGGCCCAAGGATAGACAAGAAGTTGAGGAGAGCTCATGTAGCTCTAGATCTTCAGAAGAGGAGGAAGAACCTCCAAGTCAACTTGTTCGTAGGTCTACAAGGAATTGAAAACCACCTAAAGGGTATACACCTAATGATTGGAGATGTATTTTTTCTTTGAATACTGGATGAACCCAAATCTATACAAGAGGCATTAGGTATGAATGATGCAAAATCATGGAAGATTGTCATGGATGAAGAAATGAAATCTTTGAAAAAGAATGATACATGGGATCTTGTACCATTGCTTGAAGGATGAAAACCTATTGGTTGCAAATGGGTGTTCAAGAAAAATATTGGTTGAGATGGAGGTATTGAGAAGTACAAAGCAAGTTTGGTTGCAAAAGGGTACTCTAAAGTTGAAGGTGTTGGTTATCATGAAATATTATCTCCTTTTGAAAAAATGATGTCCATTAGATTTTTGCTTCCTATTGTTGCTACTTATAATTTAGAGGTTGAGCAAATGGATGTGAAAACTGCTTTCCTTCATGGTGACTTGGAGGAGGATATTTATATGACACAGTTAGAGCACTACATGGTGAAAGGTAAAAGTAAGTTGGTTTGCAAATTGAAGAAATATTTGTATGGATTAAAATAGAGTTCTAGGATGTGGTACCAGAAATTTGACACATATGTGTTGATTTTGGGATTTGATTGTTCTAAATCAGATCATTGTGTTTATTATAAAACTGATGGTGATCATTTCCTATTTCTTGCATTATATGTTGATGATATGTTATTTATTGGCAAAGGGAAAGGTATGATTTTAGAACTGAAATCTCAACTTACTGATAAATTTGAAATGAAAGATCTTGGTGCAACTAGGCACATTCTTGAGATGGAGATTACAAGAGATAGAGTGAACAAAAAACTATGACTTTTCCAAAGTAAGTATGACAATTCAATTCTACAGAGATTTAACATGTAGGATTGTAGACCATTGTGTGTTCCCTTTTCTATTGGAACAAAGTTATCTATTTTAGATTGTCCAACATCCCCATCAAAGATGGAAGACATGAGAAGAGTGCCTTACCAGAGTGCAGTTAGAATTTTTATGTATCATATGGTTTGTACTAGACCAGACATTGCCCAAGTAGTGGGAGTTCTTTTTAGATATATGTCTAATCTTGGTAGAGTTCATTGGGATGTAGTTAAAAGGGTCTTTAAATATTTTTGTGGTACTTCAAATTATTCCTTGTGTTATCATAGTAATGTGATTGAAGACAATATTTCCCTTGATATTCATGGTTATGTGGATTTAGAATGGGCGGGTGATATTGATAGTAGATGGTCCACCAGTGCTTATGTTTTTACTTTATTTGGTGGTGCAATTAGTTGGATGAGTAAGCAACAGACTGTGGTTTCTTTTTCCACTACTGAAGTAGAGTATATGGTAGCTACTCATGCTTGTAAAAAAGCCATGTGGTTTAAGAGACTGTGTTGAGATATTGAAATAAAACAAGTTGTAGTGACAATTTATTGCAAAAATAAGAGTGATATTCCTAGCCAAGAACCCTACATTTCATGCCAGGACCAAGCACATTGATGTACAATATCATATTGTTTGAGATATGGTCGAAGATGGTAGGGTGAAGCTAGTTAAGGTAGAGACTTTGATGAATGTTGTTGATTCTTTAACTAAGCCTGTGAGCACAGAGAATTTCAGATGGTGTTAAGAGATTATGGGCCTTTTGGCCCCTAGCAATTAAGAGATGATGTTTACTCCCTCCCATTACTCTTGGAAGGTTTTCAACAAGTGGGAATTTTTTTGGGAAAATGTGTCTCAACCTTGCAATTATATAAAGATTATTGTTGATAGGTTATATAAATATTTACTAGTTACACCGATAGGTGTAATATGCAATGGCATCAAGGGGAAGGAGTGGAATGTGTGTAAACAAATTTTTGTTAACTTTTTTTGAGAAAATTCTAAAATGGCTGACATACATTAGATAAATGATACATTATAAATCTAGATTGTTAATTATTAGGTTTTAGATCTAATGGAGGATATTTTGTTGGCCTATCTTTCCCTAGAATGTAATCCTATTTTATGAGGGTGTTGTATTATAGCTACGGAAAAGAGATGGTGATGTATTCTAAGAGTCTGATAGCAATCATGTTGACTCTTGATCTCTAAGTGGTGATACTCCTGTGAGAAGCTTGCTATGCAAGTATTTTATAATCTTTGTGATTTACTAAATAATATATTGGGCGAATCTTAGAGTGTGGGGTTTTTCTCCCAAAATATTTTTCCCCATGTAAATCACGGTGTCATGGTATGCATGATATTTATGTTTATTTCTATTTAATTTTTTTTATTTATTCGAGGGGTAAACGCTTTTGACTGGAGCTATGAACTAGATACAACCATTCAAAAATACCACCGCAACGGGGTTTGAACCTTGGTGGCAAGAACAACAATGCCACCTATAAACCATCACACGATGCCAATACCGGCTATTTCTGTTTAATTTTTTGTAACTATTAAAGATCTGTAATTTTTTTTGCATTATTCTCCTCTCAATATTAGTGTAGGAAGTTGTTTCGCTGCCTTAGCTTCCTTACACATTTGAGATCTAGGTGAAATGATCAAGAAATAAGTGAACATTGAGAGCACTATCAAGCAAGTCAACAACAAAATTTTAGATCTTTATTGCAGAAATTTAAAATCCTAACATCATGTCAAATCCTATGTGAGTTCATGTGTGTTTATGTTATCACTGTTTATGAAGGCTAACCCTTGTTGCAGGTCTCCAAGAAATTTAAAGCATTAAAGAAAGAAATATCCAAGACTTTGATGTGATGTTCATGACTTCAACTCTTTAAGGAAGCCATTGAATGGTGGTGAGTTCCAAAATTTTATAATTTCATCATTCCTTCTTATCATTTATCCATTTATCATTAACATTTCCATTGTGAAAGTGGAAACAATAACACAAGGATTGACTAAGGAAAGCCCCTAAATGGCACAACCCTTTCCTTCTCTATTAATGTGTAGGTTTTAGGTTTGGAGAGGATTGAAGGAAGATTGGAGACAAATTTTTCATTGTTGCAATTGAAGACTTATATCTTGTCAACTCGTGGAAACTCACTTATATAATTATTCGACAGTGATCCGACATTTCTACAAGTGGACACAAATACCTTAGATCTCACATCAGAGGACTGTAAAAGTTGAGTAGGACACCCCTACATGGACCAATATTCCATAATGTACCTATGTCCTATTATAGTGGCTGAAACCAATTTTTTTAGATGGGTACACATCTCTCCACCCTTCCCAGATCTTCCTATAAACTGTTGTTTCAGTTTGTACATTGTTGGGATATTATATTTCTTATATTTGGGAATATAGTCTAATTAGGTTAATCAATTTAAATCAATACCAATCCATTTCCCATACCTTAATGATGCAGATCTAGGTCTGATTGGCTCATCTTCATGGTTGGAAGTCAATCTAAACACTTTGATGATCTCCATCTCAATGGACCCTTATAAAAGACCTTGAATCCTATTGTTCTAAGAATTTATATTTAGTGTTTCCCCATTTTCTATGTTCCATTTTGGTGAAATTGAAATTTTGACATAATAAACCTTCTAAAATATAAAGTAATTCAACCCTAGATCTAGGATTTTCATTGTATTGTTTTGTATTTCTCATTTAGGGTTTCATTTTTTACATCATAAATGATCACAAAATTTCAAAAAATTGCATATCATGTTCTAGTAGGGTTATTTTTAGTGATCTTATATTAGATCCACATTGAAATTGCATTCATTAGGTCATTAAAATCTGAAATTATTTATTGCATCCATTTATGCATCTTTCATTTAGGTAAAACAAGTGAAAAAATTATTTGTTTGATTTCAAAATTGTTTGAAAATCATCATTTTCATATTGTGGCATATTAGAATTAGTTAATTATTACTTTTTTAGATTTGGAAATTATATTCAAAATTATCAAAACATCTTCCACATTGTTACATACTTGAATTTTGCATCACATTGGCATAAATTCAACAAAATTCTAGAAAAATATTCATTGTTACACCTATTTGCAAGTAGGCCCAGAATCCTTTAGTAGTGCCTCATACAGTCAAACTTTGAAATTTTAGACACCCCATCCAAGACTCAGATGCCCTTGGGAACCTCTATCCTATTACTGGTGGCTCAAAATTTTTACATGGATCTTTATCTCTATATTTTCTGTCTATTTTTGCTTACAAATGTCTGATTTGAAATTTTGAAAATGTGTTATTGCATGTGCTAGAAAGGTGTCATTCTGCTTAATTTGTAGCAAATTTGGGAAAAATTGTTGCATTTTAGTAGGAAAGTTGTTTATATCATGTTATCAATGCAAAAATCTTTTCTTGTCATGATTCATGTTTTATTGTTAGATCTTTTTAAGCATTTTAAGGAAATTTTGTTACAAGCATATCACAATGAGTTTATTTCCCCTCTTTTGTTGTTTTTCGTTAATCCCTCTCCCACTATCTCTCCTACATTTGAGGTTAGCTTGGTGCAAGAGAATGCAATCATTGATAATCATGATAATCATGTTTACATTCTTCTCTCGATATCTCTCCTATTTGTGAAGAAGATATATTGGTGTTAGAAGATCCAATCATTCAACATCATGAGAATATTGTTTGTTTCTCTCCCCCTACCTATCCTACTTGGGAATATATTATTGGATAGGAGGATGAAATCATTGATACATTTATGGATTTCATAGATGAAGATGCTAAGGTGACATTATATTTCCCCTTGATAGAAGACCATCAATAAGAAGTTAAATCTATTGAGTTTATGAATGTGCAAATGGCTATTAGATATCCTCTCATTATTGGAACTCCTAAAAATCCTTTTGGACCTCCTAAAAGGCCTCTAATTATTGGAAATTATAAGTCACCCCTCATTATAGTACCTACTAAATCTGATGGCTATATCTTGAACTTTGCAAAACAACTTACTAGTAGTCATGTGTCAAAGAAACTAAGTTATCATACGATTGATCACACATATAATACTAGGAATAATAAGCAACAAAAAAAAACTCCAAAATCCATTCCATTTCCTCAACCATATTTCCCACCTATGCCTACCATTCCAAAGTGTAGTGGTAAATAATTTGATCTTATTGAGCAACTTTGTAAAACTCCCGCTAAGATTCCTTATGGGATTTAACTCAAACATCACCTATTTATCATGGTATGCTTCAAAATGCTTTACAAAAATTTGTTGTCCCTCCTAGTGTGCAACCAAATTATGTGGAAAATTTGATTAAGAATATGAATTCACTTAATATGGACATTGTCTTTCATCAAAGTAAATTAGCCCCTTTAAAGAAACATAAAAAAAAGTTATTTTTTGATGATAATGGCTATTATTAAAAGGGTTGGAGTGAGGTATACCCTTATTGAAAACGGTTCAAGGCTTAATGTTTGTAGTGTGAACCTTTTGGATATAATTGGAGTAGATAAGAAAAAAATTCACTTAGTTGATTTGGCTATTCAAGGTTTTGATAATGTGGGAAAACAATCGCTTGGTGTGATAGCATTACTTTTTAAAGTAGGAAAGTTTGTATTGAAAGCTCCCATCCATGTGATGCCCCATGATATTTCATACAATATTCTCTTGGGTAGACCATGGATTCATGAGATGAAAGGATTTCCTTCAATGCTTCATCGTCTAATAAAATACACTTACAATAATAAGGTTTACATGATAAAGTTGATCCTAAATTTTAAAATTATTTAGAAATTGAAACATGAATAGAGATTCCTTTTAAAACATTGATACCAACTTCAAAAGTGGAACCTTTAAAAATTGAAGATAAAGAGTTCCTTTCTAAAATGGTGAGGAAAGGGGGGGATGAATTCAATCAATGTGGAATGATGAAATGGTCTAGGATTGAAACACACCTTTCCCCAATTTCATTAGAAAGAGAGAAAATCACAAAGGGATGGGATTGAATTTCAACTTTGAGGTGAGTCAACCCTATTTTGGACCTTAGATCTCTATTTTCTTATGACAGAATGACCAATTTGTAATATTTTAGAATTATTTCAAGTGCATTAGCTAAATGAATTATATGACCTAACACTTGAAATGCAAAATTATATGATAATAGAAATGAAATGATAATTTGCAGGTAGTTTTAAGAAGGGTCTAATAGTGTGCACCTGTCAATGAAAAGTGGGTTTTTGGGCTTGTAGAAGGACTATTTCACCCTTGGGAAAATGGGTCCTTAACTAGGGCTCCAAAATTAGTTTTTGCAATCCTTTGATCCTAGATCTAAGATTCAAATTTCTCTAGTTTTGGCTCTCAGAAAGTCAGAAATAAAATATGTGAGTTTTCGTAGCTTGACAACAATGATGACAACTTATGCAACTTTACAAAATTTCTCCTTTGATCAACTTTCAATCCTCCTTCACCTATAAATCTACACATACAAAGAGAAGAAAAAATGTTTTTTGTGGGTGAATGGGGGTTTGCCTTAGTCAAGCCCTATGTTTGGTAATTAAACTTTGATAATAAAATAATGAAAAAAATGAAGGAATTGATAAATGAATTTTTTTTGTTATGACTCACCTAACCCTTAATGGTTTCCCTTAGAGGAATAAAGTCAAACACATCACTCTAAGGTTTGGATCTTGCATGAATTAGCTTGTTGATTGAAGCTTGAATGCTTGAAACCTACATCACAATGTTAGCTCCAAAACATGACATGAACATACATGACATTTGACATGATGATATGATCTTGATTGCTATTGTAGATGACTAATAAATATGCTCTTCAATGATCTTGATAATAATATTTTCTCTTAGGAAATTTGATCATGCCACTTCTTAATTGTTATATTTGAATTGATAAAAAGACCTTGTACTTATAGGTGTTTATCTAATTTCCCAAAAAATAGATTCCAAAATTTGACACTCGAAACTTGACTTTGAATCATTAAAATACCACCAAAAACATATTAAAAATTAGGTCCTAGGACTTAATGGGGACCCATTCACCCTTGGGAAAATGGGTCCTAAGACCTAAGTCTAGGACACTTAATTTACAAGGAAATTTAATTAATGTTGGTAATTGTTTAATATAGGTTTATCTTTTAGAAAATGAGAATAATAAGGGTTTGGAATGCATAATTTGGTCAATTAGAGGCTTAATTAAGTCCAATTATTTAAGGGGATACAAACATAGTGTGACATTGTAAAGGTATACTATTTCCTACACTACACTTAGCCCCCACTTTAGTGAGAGTATGAAATTACACTAAGACTCACACTAAAGTAGAAAAATAAGTGAAGAGAGGTTCCATTGTATAATTGTTGGAAAGATAAGATGACAAGGATCGAGGAAGATGATCAAGCACCCAAGATATAATATCTCATAGTAGACCAACAAAGTCACAAAGAGACAAATGCATGCAACAATGACACATGATACATAATAATACATTGTCAAAATTAATACAAAGAGAAAATGAAAGGAAAAGTATAGATCAAGCCTCAACTATTTTTCCAAAAGGTATGGATCAAGCCTAAGATATTTGTCTAAAAAATACAATCAAAAGGGCTTGTGCAATTTGGTATACACTAGGTGATCCCTAAGGTAAAAGGGTGAGCAATACACAATGGTCTAGAGTGTAGCCATAAAAATGTGGTAGATGGAGAAGTCACGCTAGGTCTATAGGCCTTCCATATGTCAACCATACCAAAAGTTATAATCCATAATAAATTTGATAAGGTGCCACAAAATGATAAATATGCTAATGATTATTTAAGATGGGAACACTACGAAAAAAATCATTAGGGCATGAGAAGTGCATCTATCAAGCCTAAAATCCATCATCTTCCACCATTGGATTCAATAAAAAATGTCAATGAAAAAATGCCAATTTATGCCCCCACTTTAAAGAAATTGATAAAAACCATGCTATGAGAAATTAATTTAAAGTAGAAAGATGATAAATTCCAAATGATGAAGACATGAGAGCTTATTTGGAAATCCCTATGCTAATGATATGTTTCCATATAAAGTTTCTTCATGAAGAAGGGTTTCCCCCAAATGAAATCCCAAAGGTAACACATAAGGGATCTATAGACTTGGGGTCAACGTATGTATTTTCTATAATGATATAATAGAGCTTGGACTCATCATCATTCCCCAAATACTCATAGAACAATGAACACAATGGAAGAATGACACATAGAGAATGAAAGAAAAGAAAAATTTTTAGTTCTTGACATGGAAGAGACCTAAATGTCTCAACACTTTGCATCATCGGGTATGTGTAGGATCATGATGGGCGAAAAAGTGGTGATATGATGGGTATGTGTAGGGTATGTGGCTGGCGACTTTTTTTAATCAAAATTGATGAAACAAAAAGGGTTTTAAAGGAGATTCTCAGCTTTCCACCAATATAAATTATGCTTTAATTTGAATTTAATAAATAATTATTATTCATTTTCTATTTGAATTATAACTAAAGTCCCGATTAATAGGCTGATTGAAAACATCTATAGCTTTCAAATGGTATCATTTTTTGAATCTGAACATGTGTCACATTCTATGCTTCACATACTATAGGATTAAAAAAAATATGAATTTCATGAAGTTTTGACCAAGTTAAGGTGGTCGACAGTTTTTTATATTTTAAAAATTGTAATAAAAATCATAATTAATTGTTTACTTGGAAAAAATTACAAAAATATGCATCACATCGAGACATGAATCCTCTACTTATATCTAAAATCTTATAAAAAATATTATCATTTTATTGTGGTTAGGGTGGTTAGATAGACACCTACTTCTTATTTTTTCCCTGAAATTTAAGTACTACTACATTGAAATTTCAAATTTTCACCAAATAGATTTTAAAAAAAAAAAAAGTAGTTTAGAAACTACATTCAATTTGCTACAGATTCTATTCTTACATATTTTTGAAATAATATAGATAACTTATTCAAATTTTTACATCAAGTTGCCTAACTCTAATTTTTCTAAATTTTTTGCCACTTAAGGGCCTGTTTTTTCCATGATGATCCTGCACATACCCCATACCCAAAAGGAAAACACAAGACAAAATAAAAGATAATGTTTAAAACATATAGAATAATATAGATACAAATAGAAGAATGCCATGATGGGTTTACTTCCTTTGTATCCTTGCACCAACAAAGTAACATGGGCCATCCAAAGAAAGATCACAAACATAAAGACACGCTAATTAGCATGATACGAGGGATCACATTACACACATGCAATCACAAAGAAAATGAAAAGAAGAAAAATAAAAGACTAGTATGTCAAATGTGAGCCAACCTAAAGCAGGTCATCAGCGTCCCAATCTTTCTCATCATATATAGAAGGTAAATAACTAACCAATGGGGCAAAAACATGTGCCATACTGAGACAATCACAAGGTTCAACACATGGTGATTCACTCTTGTTAGAAGGATCATCACGGTTTCCCCCATCTAAGTTCATAGAAGATGAAAAAACCAAATTCAACTCATTATACACTTCCTCATTAGTATTAATAATCTCATCATCATCTTCCAAGTTAATCACAATAGGAGTTCTAATGACATTGTCCATTGTAGGTTCATTTTTTTGTTGTGGCGAAGGTGGAGAATCATCATGCTTGTTTTGAATTAGTTTTAGATCTGTGTTTGTTGTTTTATTCTTTTCTTCTAACTAACGAGTAATAGAACGATGTCTACGCCTATGCTCTTTATCATTTCAATTTCTTCTTACATGGTTTTCAAGTTGTGATGGTGTAGGAGCGGGTTTATCAACCATTGGTTTCTTTTCCTCCTACAAGGGAGGGACATAAGGAACCATTGAGGGTTGGTCAACCAATTTCTCTTTAGTTTTATAAACTTGCTTTATTTTTGGAGGCACCAAAGGAGTTATATGGTTATCTCTTGGTCTTTTGTAGGAAATGGGAAAAAGAATTGTGGTGCATTTGTCTTGGTTACTTGGAAGGGCTTTTGGCTCAATCATAGGTTCATCAATGATAGGGTGGGAAGGTGGAATATTCATGGACTCAATAATATTACTAAGGGATAATTTTTCTATGTGCTTTTCTTTGAACTTTTGATAAGATTTGAAAAAGATTTTTTCACGAGGCTTAATAGGTTCCATGGGTTCAAGCAAAAAGAAATCCAATGAAAAGTTCCCATGGGAAGACACATGATTAAACCCACTATGATATACTATAAATATTTGGTTATCAAATGGAAATTTCAATCATTAATGAATAACCAATGGGATGACATCCATGGATCATGGCCATGGGTAGCCTAACTTCACATGAAATTGGCCCAACGACAGGATGATGGAGAATGAGACATCTAATTGTTTTGGTCCAAATTTTAATGGGAGAGTGATCAAACCTATTGTAGGGTGAGTAAAACCATCATCTCTTTTGATCCATGCTTTAGATTGTTCATAAGAATCTTGGTAGAGTTCATGCACAAATAATAATTTCTCAGTGATCACATGGGATCAATTAATATCCCATTTGTAGGTTTTTCATTGATTCTTCTAGCTATGTAAAGATGACCATTAGGTGCATGTTTAATCATGTCATTCCATGAGAAAGCAATTTCAAGAGACAATTTGGTTTTTCCCTTACGAAGTTGAATGTCAATGCATCCAATCATAGCATCAAGGATAGAGTCCAAAGTGGGTTGACTAGTGTCAACACTATGAGTGAAAGAGTTAGAAAACCCAAGATCCATAATGGATGTGCCATCATGGGATGACATGAGTCTTGAACTACGTCTCATTGAAGTATTGAAAATAGGACACCAAGTTGTAATACTCATACAATTTTAACCAAACCAAAACTGTACCCAAAAATAGAAAAAAAAGAAAAGATATTACAATTTTTAGATCAAGCATATGAGGATTTATTGATTTTAGAATGTAAGAACTTGAAAATGATGCCTTTTGAATGAAAATTTTACTTTTGAATAATGTACTTGTTTTGATCAATTAACTTAAATGCAAACAACTACAAAAAATTTCCACTTTTGAAATGGAAACTAAGATCTATAAACAACAAGAAGTAAAACAGACAGAGACAAATTTATGCCCAAAATTTTGAAAAATTACCTGTACAAGGATAGGTTCACTCAAGGGTGAATGGGTATTTGTATAGGGATTTGAAAAATTAAAATTTGAGTTTTTGAGTTAATGTTTAAGTTCTTTGTTTTAGGTTGCAAAAAAAATATTTTAGTTACAAATTTTGAGAATTTGATGATTAAATTCACATGCAATTTGATGGGAAAAAAAAAATAACAACTTTTGAGATGCAATTTTGACTAAATTTTCTAATGTAAATGATTGAAGGACACCCTTATGTAGACTAATATGTGAAATATATGCAATATTTTTGAATTTTTGAGAAATTAAATGATGAAAAATACAATTTTGAAACCCTAAATGAGATGCAAAAAAGCTAATAAGAAACATAGATCAAGGGTTTTAGAGACTTCCAAATCATAATTTATAATGTACAATGTCAGGTTCACCAAAATGAAATGGTGAACAAGACACCTTAACAATGTTGGGTTCACCAAAATGAAATAGTGAGGAAAAGGGGGGATGAATTCAATCAATATGGAATGGTGAAATAGTCTAGGATATAAACACACCTTTCCCCAATTTCATTAGAAAGAGAGAAGACCACAAAGAGATAGGATTGAATTTCAACCTTGAGGTGAGTCAACCTTATTTTGGACCTTGGATCTTTTCTTTCTTATGAAAAAAATGATCGATTTGCAATGTTTTGGAATTATTTAAAGTGCATTAACTAAATGAATTATATGACCTAACACTTGAAATGCATAATTCTATGATAAAAAATGGAAATGATAATTTGCAAGAAGATTTGAGAAGGGTCTGATAGTGTGCACCTGTAATGAAAAGTGGGTTTCAGGACCTATAGCATGATTGGTTCACCCTTGGGAAAATGGTTAATTAATTGGGGCTCCAAATAAGATTTTGCAATCCTCTAATCCTTGATCTAATCTTCTGAGTTCTCCAGGTTTTTCTCTCATAAAGTCAAAAACAAAATCTGTAAGTGAGTTTTTTGTAGCTTGAAAACAATGATGATAACTTATGCAACTTTACAAAATTTCTCCTTTGATCAACATTCAATCCTTCTTCACCTGTAAATTTGCACATACAAAGAGAGAAGAAAAAATGTTTATTCTGGGTGAATGGGGTTTTCCTTAGTCAAGCCCCATGTTTGGTAATTAAACCTTGATAATGAAATATTAACAAAATGAAAGAATTGATGAATGAATAAAGATTTTTACAACTCACCAAACCATTAATGGCTTCCCTTAGAGGACTGAAGTCAAACACATCACTCTAAGGCTTGGATCTTGCATGAATTAGCTTGATAAATTGATGCTTGAATGCTTGAAACCTACATCATAATGTTAGCTCCAAAACATGACATGAACATACATAAACTTTGACATAAGGATATTATGTTGATTGTATAAATATGCTCTTCAATGCTTTATAAAATAATATTTTCTCTTAGGAAATTTGATCATGCCACTTCTTAATTTTTAGATTTGAATTGATAAAAAGGCCTTGTATTTATAAGTGTTTATCTAATTTTCCAAAAATTAGATTCTAAAAGCTGACAATTGAAACTTGAATTTGAAGAAATTAGATTCCAAAAGTTGACAATTGAAACTTGAAATTGAATCATTAAAATGCTACCAAAAAAATTTAAAAAATTGGGTCATAGGAGTTAAAGGGGACCCATTCACCCTTGGGAAAATGGGTCCTGGGACCTAAGTTTAGGACACTAAATTTCCAAGGTAATTTAATTAATGTTGGAAATTTTTTAATATAGGTTTCCCTTTCAAAAAATGGTAATAATAAGGCTTTGGAATGCATAATTTGGTCAATTAGATGCTTAATTAAGTCCAATTAGTTAAGGGCATGCAAACATAGTGTGAAATTGTAAAGGTATGCAATTTCCTACACTACACTTTCATCTGTGAAAAATTTGATGTAGAGTAGGGGAAGAACTAGGCTATTGATACCATATTTCACAACAATGGATTCATTCATTTTCTCAAAGTTCAAAGGCAATCATGATAGGGCAGACTTCTTCAACCAAGGTAGACATTTGATCTTCAAAACAACAAGCCATTCAGAGCTAATCACAACCCACAAACACCCACAAGGACCCTCTAGTCTCCAACCTATCAAATTCACTCAAATGACAACTCATAAGAGCCCTCACACATCAACCAATGGGCTTTCCTTCACAAAATTCCCTTTTACCCTAGTAGCCTTTCAAAATGATCTTTTTAGAAATAACTTGCAGAGAATGCATGACATTGAAAATGTATAGACATTTACATATACCCTTTTTCCCATTTACAAACATATCTCAAAATCAGATAAGGTTCCTTGGTACGAAATGGGTCAAAATTCGACTGTCCTCTTCTTGAATAGGCCTAATTAGGCAAGTATGCTAGGTATAGATAGGTTTAATGCTTGAATAGAACTCAACTCTAGTTCCAACCCCCAAACATATCACACCTAACCATAATAGGCTTTCCCTATCATATAGATCACTTCCCAAAGGCTTTCCAACAAATACCCTAAGTCTCTAGATTTCCTAGGCTTGATACATGAAGATACCAAGACATAGCAGTAATTCCACACATGAAAAACACCATCCTATGCATTTTCAAACTAGGAATATAAAATAACACATCAACATCATCCATTCCACCAAGTTTCAAGAGTTTTCACCAAGTGGAATGGAGTTTATGGCATTTTGTTTACTCACTAGCTACCCTAACTAGGGTTTTGACCAGTCTACAAAAAAATGATCACAACTAACTCAACATAGTGAAATCACATGTAAACACCACCAAATAAAATTATATTCAATTCTCCATTAACAACAATCAACTTTAGCCATGGAAGAACCGTATAGATCCATACAAGTCAATGTAGTAGCAAAATGGTGTTTAGAAATGCAGAAAATAGAGATATTTTATTGCTCCAACTTCTAAAATTCAACAACCAACATTTTTGTTGAACATACAAGGCCTTTTTAAAAATTTCTCATCATTCTCCAACAATTCATAATAATATTTCAAATTAAAAACTAACTAAAAACCATTATGAGCACTTTTGACAAAAAAATGCAAAAGTCGCTTTTACAACATTGTGCAACTTTGACAATTTTTGGCATCTACACCCTAACTCACCCCTAATGACTCAAAACAGACTCAAACACATATGAAATGGTCTTAGAAGACCTTATTACATGAAAATGACTCAAACAACATAAAATATCAACTTTTGACCGCCCTTGGAGGCATGAAAACCTGGGTGCCCCTATACCATTTCACACGTACATTCATGGAGGAATACAAGATTACACAATAAAAATTGGGAAAATAAAAAGAATCTACAATGGTATCAATAAAATCCATCACCGAATCATCAAAAACATCCACAACTTCTAGAAAAGAGGAAATCACAAATTACGCATCCACATATGATGAAAGTGATAATGAGAAGCCTCCCTCATCGAAAGAAATGAAAGTCATTTATGGAAGAGGATATAAACTATTGAAACAACTTGGATATAATGGAAAATGATGTGGTGTTCAAGAATAAGGCATTGATATTCCCATATATCCCAACACACAAGAAACAACAAGAGGTCTTGGCTATTATCCTTTGTAAATTAAAAAAAACCATCAAAAAATCCTTCACTTAACCATGAAAAATAGTATTAGTTACTACTCCTTTCCATGTGGTAGTTGTAATATCATAACATACTCACTACCATGCATGGGGGTATAAACTAATATTTATGCAATCATATTTCATTTCACAAGGAGTAACATATCATCATCCATCTTGGGCTCATCTTTGTTCCTACACTTGGGGGCAAGGGGTTAAGTAGCCTTATGTTAGATGCATTCCATCTAGCAAGGGATCTCTTTGTGTCTCCTTAAAATGTTAGTGTAGCAAGTACACTAACATTTAAAGGGGGGGAATATACTCTTGCACTCATTGTTTGCATGTGGAATGGTATCTTCTTAGTGATGATAACATACATCTCCTAGGAAGTGTGACCTTGTCAATCAAAGTGTGGCCTTCTTGATCTATGTGAGCATCTCTTTGGTGGTGATATTAGGCTTGATATCCCTTAAGAGTGTGACCTTTCTTGGATATGGCATTCCCCTTTGTGGTAATACTATGGTTAGTATTCCCTAAGGTGTGTGAGTCTTCTATTCCATGACTATTCCTCTCTTGGTAGTGTGTCACATAGGATATTCCCTAAGGTGTAATCTTTCATAAATCCCCTTTTTTGTTTTTGTTTTTCACCCTTGGTGATGATGTTGTTAGAACAATCCTTGAGGTTTTGTCATTATCTTATCATTGCTTATGCACTCCTTGATGTGAGTTTTGTTCATCCCCCATAACATTAAATTTTGTGTGCCC
>VDFB02178802.1:0-15001 GCA_007258455.2 Sequoia sempervirens
CTGTCTACAGTATGGACAGAACTCAGCCAAAACTACCTCAGCTTCCTCATCTTTCTCCTGAGCTTGCATAGTGTCCATTTGTGTAGCCATATTATTAATGATATCCTGCTTGAAATTAGACAGCAAATTTGTTATCTCCATCCATGAAACTCCACCGGAAGAAGTCTTCCCCACTGTAGCATGATGACCTCGACCTTTCTTAACTATTGCTCAAGAGTAGTTAAGACATATTTTCTTTATATCATCCCAAGGCAGTTGGGTTATATCACCTCCTCCCATCAAGTCCAGGGTGTCTATATAGGCATCACTGATTCTCCTTAGAAAGAGTAGTTTCTTAGAGTCTTCATTAAGAGTATGGTTTGAGTTCCTTTTCAGGGAAAACAAAAATCTTGAGATATAATCTTCCAGACTTTCATCCTCCTTCTACTGAATTTTGAATATGTCATCACCTTTACTAGCACTCTTACAATATTCCTTATATTTCTCAAAGAATTTTGTTTGCATGGCTACCCAACTATCAACAACACCTCTTCCCAAACTTATGAACCATCTGAGAGCTCCCTCCTTCAAGGTGGAAGGAAACAACTTTAGTTTGTGAGCATCTGAATTATAGTCATAACTGCAATAGAGGACATCAAACTCAAACATAAAAGTTTATGCGTCCTTCGTAACTAGGCCATAGAACTTGGGAAGCAATGAAGAAGGAATATTTTTAAGATTGTCAGTATCTCGCTGGGGAACAATGGGAAACTCAAAAGCAGGAGGTGGATTAGGTGGATTATTTGCCATATTTGCTTGCTGGAATATCAGAGCAAATGGATTTTCCTCAGGTTCTTCGTCAGCTGGGTTAAATGGTAGTTCAACAAATAGGTTTTCAGGGAGGAACCTTCCCAGTGCGTCTCTTCTTCTTCTATGCATGCAATAGAATAGATGGTATTTAAAAAGAACTTGAAAATACTTATCAACTGACTAAACTACTGCTAACAATGACTATAGCAAGTTCTTAGATTGACACCTTCCTCGACAACGGTGCCAAAAATTGTTGCGCCCACAAAAGGATATGAAAATCACAGTAAAACCTTTCCTAGGAATTGGACATTCTAGCAGGTGACTAATATCCCTTTATGGACGTTCATTTACTTGTCAAACCAGAGGCATTATACTTTTGAATAGGCATGACACAATATATATGCACACTAAAGAACTAGTTTAGGTCACAACTTAACATAAATAAATACTTGGAAGGAATTCTATCTACGCTATAGAAAGGTAATGCAAAGTTCTTTTAACTTAACCATGATTTGACTAAAACAGAAACCATAACAGCTACGACTGAAACACAAACTATGAACTAGCCTTATGCTACAAGAATAGGCACGGGGATGGATTCCTGATGCTGCAGGAGCAATACAAGACTGAGTTTGTATGAAAACTTCAAAGATGAAAGCTAGCCCGATGATCAGCAGAAAGAGCATTGCTAACTAGCTCTGAGATACTACCGTGGAGCCCCTTAGCATCTATTGATTATGCAGGTGTTGAACTCATAACTTCATCAAATTTTATTCATGAAAATAGAATGGTATACATTGCTTTATTGATATAGAAACTAACAACAAACTCTGTCTCTTGTCAAACAGATTCTGCTTTTTATTATCATCTTGACTCTTACACGGTATCTGTTAACTTTTTATCACTATGCTTCTATCACTTCTAACTATCATCTCCTTTTTACCCTCATGGGAGGAGGTACCTTATTTAAAATTAGGAGAACAACTAACTAACTAACCCTATCAAAGCATTAGAGTAAGAAGTGTATCCCGGAATCAAAGGAACAAACTTCATAAATGAATTTGCTCCAGTTCAACCCGATCGGAGAGAATCTAAGCATCCACTCTTTCGATTAGTGTCATTAAAATATTTCCCCAGCGGTTTTTGGTCAAAGAGTCACTTCAGCGAGCTTCCTGGAAGTAGATGCGGGAAATAAACTTTCTGCAAGGCGAGATCGTGGCAGCTTGACTTCGATCATGCACCTCTTCAACAACCCTCTGAAACACAAGATGCTGGAATCACGAAAAGAAAAGTATAGCACATACACAATATACGTTCATTAATCACACATTTAAATCTATTTCATCATTCAAAAATTGTATGCGATATACCAGTCATTTAGGGAGTCAACAGGGTAATAAATGTAGTCAAGACAACACAATAGAGGCTGCGGGAATGTAAATATTTTGCTGGGGATATCCATAAAGGTTCAAAAGAGTTTAAACAACCACGAATAACAAAGTAAAGGTATTAAAAGTTCATCATAATATCAAACTATAGGCACATTTGGAGCTCATCAAATTAATCACCTCATATGCTTCTGAGAGATGTGCCACTAAGAGTTAGTTTTCTTGAAGTGATGTGGTAACTAGGAGATGTTGAGGACAATCACTTGCAAAATTAGAGGAAGGGAACCCTTTTCCCTACTTACACCATCTATTATAACTTTTTTATGAAGGAGGGAGGATGGAGAAACATTTTTGATGTGCTAAAACCATTTGGGATGAAGAGGGTAAGAGCAAGAAATAATGATCCAGAAGGTTTCATGGTAGGGTTAAAGGCCAAAATCTGAAGATCTAGGTTCATCCATAACCTCTAATTCCATGAGGATGTAATCAAGAATATATTTAATTTTCAAAAACAAGATGAGAGGAAGATGAAGTGGGTTGAATTCAACAAATTGGAGAAGGAAATGCAAGAAAATGATCCATAATTTTTAGCTCTTAGGAATATCAATGATGGAAGTCAAAGAGTTGAGTATGCATTTCAAAATTTTGAATAGGTAGTTGGGAGCTTGAAAGAGGAAAAGTTAATTCAAGAAAAGGGTAAATTTGTGGTAGGACAAGAACAAGGCAAGGGAAATTCCTTTGTGATGGAAGGAAGACCTACCTACCAACCCCCTAAAAGAGTACTAGTATTTACAAGGAGGAAGGATAAGGAAAAGGAAAAGAAAATAGTAACCACCTCTTCTCAACAAGAGGAGTCAAGAATTCCTTCGCTTGCACATGAAATGCCCCCTAAGGTATACTATTCCTAAAATAATTGAATTAGATTCACCACCAAGGGAATCATCACCACCAAGACAACCACCTCTAAAGAAACAAAAGATAGAATCAAGCAGTTTGGTGGATTATCCAGAGGATTCTAAGGATGAGATTCTTGTTATTGAGGAAGAAATTTAACAAGGCATTCCTTCTCCCCCTAGGGAGATAGTACCACAAGAAATGGGCCTCAAACTAAGCAAGGTGGATCTCACTGGTATGAATAATACTGATGATGTGAGAGAAGAGGCATGCAACAAATTTATGGATGATGATTCATTTGTCAAGACATCTGCTTTCTTGGAATTTGCATGGAGAGAAAAAAAGGATGAATATGTTAATAATATTGCTAAGAAGGGAAGCCTAAATCTTAAATTTCCTAATAAGGTTATTGAGGCTCAAGTTAAGGAAAGAAATGAAGGAAAGTTTTCAAAACATCACAACAAAGGAAGGTAGAGAGTTGGTAAGAAATAGTGGTCTCCTCTTGCTACCAAAGTGGGATCTTGCCTCTGCCATAGCTTTTGATATAGTGAGGAAATGTGACAAGTCTCTCTACTCCATAGACGAAGAGGAAAAAATTGCTTTGTAGGGGTCTACTTTTAGTGAGCAGTGGGATACACTGGCAATTTGGGCCCTAGCCCCAAACACAAAGAAACCTCCAAATGTAGAACCATCTGCATATTACAGGGGAGGGCTAATCATTAAGAGGGTGTTAGACACACCCCTGCAATTGAAGCAACCACAATGTCTGTGAATGTTACCCAATTTACAAAGGCAATAGTAGAGTCTATAACTATAGAGAAAGAAAAGTTTAGGAAAATGTATAATGAATTGTTGGTTGAATACAAAAAAGGTCAACAAAATATTTTAGAGTTGTAAACAGAAATGGCACTGTTGAGGGAAAAAAATGAAAAAAAATGTGCCCATGCAAACTTTCTCTTCCTCCTTCACCTCAAGAGAAAGTACCATCTACCCCTATGCTTCCACCAGAAATTTCAATGGCAATTGTGCCATACAATATGAGAAATGTTCCTATATCAGTTGAAGGACCAAGTACTTTAGGTACACATTAGACTAAGGAGGTTAGCAGGGAAGACTTGGTTGAGAAGTTGAAGATATATGAAGAAAGGTGCAAAAAATGGGGTAGATTGATTCTTACCAACAATCTAAAGATTGTAACAATGATGTTGGAACACCTCAATAAAGGAATTAATAAAATATTGATTAGCATCCATGCTAGTTACTCCTCCATGTTTGATGTAGTAAGAAATTTTGATAGGGACAAGTGGCTATCCCTTTCATGGAGAAATGGACTCCAAGATACCAGGATCTTAGGCTCGTGGTCATTGGATCTAAGCATGATGTCAATAAGCTAGACAACATTCAACCTACCCTTAAACTTGTAAGTGGGATCCAAGAATTCCAAGGAAAAATTGAGCCATTGGAGGAAAAAATAAGAGAATTAGTTAGGAAGTTTGATGAATTGAAATTGGTCTTCTCCCCGACATCTTAAATGAAGATGGTGAGATCAAGTCCCTGCATGATTGGAAAGATTAAGCAAATGTCGAGATAATTGCATCTCAAGCAACCCTAATATGTGAAGGGGTTGACATGCAATTGTTGAGTAGCATGGATATGCTTACCCAAGTAGGGACTACCCTTGAATAATTTGACAAGGAATCCAACCAGGTAGTGACTAGGTATGCACCATACAAGGAAAAATATGACAAGGTTATTGAATTCAATTGGCCTTTTGAGGAGGAGTTTCAGCTTTGGAAAGAAAAATATCTTGATGTCTTGGATGATTAGGCTACTGTTGTGGTGGGGTGGTGATTGCAATTTTGGTTATAGTTATGCACAATGAGAACTGCAGTAAGGAGAATACAATACATGGTCTAGAACTAATAAAGATTATGCCTTAGATACAACAATGTAAAAATATTGTATTCTCTCTAGTTTGAAATTGATGACAATGATTGCAGACGTGGAGGTACTTTGGCCTTTTCCTCTTTCTACATTTTATTTTTTTCTTATTTGAGGCTTGGTGTACGTGGAAGGAATTTTTGGAGCACGTGGATAAAGTGTTGCAATGACTAAATGGATGAATAAAAACTACAGAGAACAGTCTAGAATTTTGTCTTAGGTTTTGAGTCTTTTGATATGCAATTGTAATTTTCAATAATAGTACTAGCATTTGAATATAGAAGATGGTGCAAATTCAAATCCATTTATCTCCTAGTGTATCCATTACATGAGTTATTAATAAAATGATCAAGGGTTATTCTGTTAATCTTCATTGTATTCCAATGATGTATGGATTCCATCTTTGTTTTAATTCAAAGAATTAATTAAATTGCTTAGGTGAAGCTATAGGTTCATGTAATTTGAGTATTTGGATTTGTATAAGAAGTTTTGTCTTAGTATACAATGGTATGATGTTGTAATGCAATATTGTAAAAGCTTTAAGATGTTATGTATTGAACTGTTATCCAATTATACTTGTGTTGAAATTGACTATGTTTCCTAGGTTAAGGCAGTGGTCTAGGTTTTGTATTTTTGATGCAGTTTCTTGGTCATTCAACAACAAAATAAATTCATAATCGAACCTTCTATTGAGTTGTAATTGTTAATATTTCATATCGAATTAATCATTCTCATGCTCTAAATGTTGAGTGTTGTGAAGGAGTAGCCATCCTTTTGAAATATTCCATTTATTGAGCACTTACATGAGAATTCATCTATTAGTTACAATGTATCTAGATATTAAGTGCATGAATCCATAGGTACATTGTGGGATCACCCTCCCAAGTTTAGTAGAGCCCGAAGTGTAGGAGGAAAGCATTGTTTCTTTCACTCATTCATTGGAAAATCCCTTTAGGGTGTTGAGAATTGGAAACATGGCAATTCCATAGGCTCCTTTGAAGATCAACTTGGTTCTTAAAAAACAACCAATAGGACCTTACCCTTAGAAAGCCCTAGGTTGCAAACCTAACAACCCTAATTTAAACAATTGAGGATTACCAAGAATTTTACGTCAGGTTTTTAGGATAATAGGGTTTTAGAAAGCCCTAGGTTGCAAACCTAACAACCCTAATTTAACCAGTTAAGGATTACCAATAATTTTATATTTCAAACTATAGTTGATATTTAGATTGTATTTGATATTTGATATTGTATTCCTTGAAATTATGCATCAAATTTGAATAAATTAACATATTATTAATAATCTCATATTTTAATTGTGTTAAACATGTACCTAGTGATTCATCACTCAACTCAATGCTTAATAACATATTAATAATAGTAGCATATACAACAATGAACATCAACAATCGTTTAATGTGTATCTAGTAGTTGAAACCAGGATTTTTCTTCAAATGATAAAATAAATAATACAAATAATCAAACATCAACACATTACTGAATTTGAGCTTTTTATTGATTTTCACTTGAAGGAATACATAGAGGCAATGCAAAATCTTCCTGAAAGACAAAACTATACAGAGCTGAGTTGGAACTTGGAAACTCCTATTATCAATATCAAATCATTGTATCACCTTTTCTTGCAACTTCCATTGTTTAGGTGGTGGAATTGTCATTTGTTCTAACTAATGTTGTTTGACTTGAAAATTTGTTAACAATTCATGATTGAAATTGGAACTTGACTTGAATGTTTCAGTCAAAATTGTATTCAAGGTTAGTAGTGGTTTGATGGAATCCGAATAGTTTGCCACACCTGGGTTCTAAGGAAACTGTGTCACAACCCCTATTTTCAATAAGTAATTTATAATTCAATAATACTATTTTAATGATCATTGACCAAACTTTGACTCATGTGTGTAGTAGGACTACGGGCGACTTGGGGTGAAAGGAAAACTGTACACACTTAGAAAATCATATAGTTGCATTTGCATAATTTAGTTATGATTGCATATTATTTTATTTAATAAGGAAGATTATTGTTATAGTTGCTAATTTAATTAAATTTTAGTTAATGTTAATTTCTCTTAGAAGAAATAAAAATAGTTTTAAATCATTTATTGATTTTATTTGAAAATTAGAATTAATATTTATTGTTTTAAAGATAATTGTGATGCAAAGTTAATAAATCATATTTGTTATTTAATATTAGTTTTAATTGCAATTAAATCGTATTTCATTATTATTACTGAGGATAAAGATGATGCATGAAAATAAATCTTATTTTATTTAACATTCGGTTATTGAAAAATTTGACGGAGAAATCTTTAAAAGGGGGGAAAACTATAATAGAAACACACAACTAGATTTTCTTGATCTTTCTTTTCTTTGCAAAAGAATAACTGAAAATGGGTGTCAGGGAGAGGGTTTCTGAAGCATAGTAAATTAAAAATGGTGGAAAGAAGGGGAGAAAAACAATATAGGAAAAAAATAAGAAGAAGAGAAAAATCTATAGAAAGTGATTTCTATTAGATCAAGAACGGGAAAAGAGAGGAAACAAGAAGAAGAAACTCAAACGGAAAGTGATTTCCAGGTTTTCAAAACTTTTCCAGTGCATTTCAAATATAAAATGTGTAAATAGGTGATTTTCTGTGAAAAGATTTAACCCTCTGTTGAAAACCCTTTCGAATGTCAATTGCAAATTTAACTTAGTGTCTTAATGCTCTATTACTATATGTGATTCAACATTGTGGCTATACAAATTTGTATTTCTCACATTCTTTTTATATAAAACTATATATATTTATATAATTACATATATATAAATATATATAATAGTATATATGTATACGTTTATCGCTACTTAACTTAGTAATACTATACAAAAGTATGAATTTCATATTTAATGAATTATCGTACCATTGTAATCACTAAATAGAATAGAATATTATTATATAATATATATAATGTTGTGCTACATATATATATAATTATATAATACTATTATTTAAATATATTGAAATGGATAAATAGTATATTGAAATCGAAACCCCTCAATAGTGGTGGATCACTGGTCAGTTATAGATTAAGCTGAGGACCTAAAACCCTAATGTATAAAACTTGTGGACTTGCGATGATATAGATTTTAGTTGTCAGTAGAAGCAATAGCAGAATTGCAAAGTTAGAGGTGAGGCAACAATGGTGAAGTACAGAGTTAGATTGCTCTTGTTATTTCCATGCATTTTTTTTTCTCAAAGGGTTAGAGTTTCTTGTATGTTGTTTTTCCTCTTTCAATAAGATGAAATGAAAATATACCTGATTGCTTTAGCATATAATAATTCCCTTTTTCTCAAAATGTGCTTTATAGATTAGCCTATTTAGAGGAGTCTAGACTTGGGAATCTTGATAAGATATAGTTTCATTTTAAAGATTTTACTAATCTTAGTAAGGCCTGTCAAGGGTCCCATTTAGCTTGAACCATCAATTTTTTGGTGTTCTATGGACTTATGTTGCACTCTTAGGATCTTTCACCTAAAAGGAGAGAGATAGAACATTAAAATTCAGGTGGTTCACTCAAATAAAGGAATGCAAGATGGAATCATGACCAAATGGAATGATCTAAATGCAACTAAGCTATGAAATTGATTGATTATGAATGAAAAACTAATGAAACATGCAATGTTTGAAAACATAGTGAGGTATGCAAAAATGAACTTGTTGGTGTTATCCATTGAACCTAAGATATCTCTAAGGAATAGCCAGTTGCTATACTCAAGACTCTTGGAATGAATGGCCAACTAACAAGATCTAGTTGATGACTAAGATCTTCTACATTTTAGGCTCTGTGGGACCAAGGAGGGTATTCCTAGTGTGTTCATTTAAGATTTAGCTATGTTGAACACTTCATAACATAGATCACACTTGGATGAAGGATAATTATGCAACAATTACCTAGAAATTGGCTCGTCTCTAAGTAATTTGCTACCCATTCATCAAAATGAAAACATCCCTAATATGAATTGACATACATGTATATTTGAATCAATGAATTTTCAAATAAATTTAAACCCTGGCTATAGGTTGGTCATCGAATGATTATTTGATTAACCCCTTAGGTGAATCATTAAGGAAAATACCAGTGTCATATTTATTGGGAAAAATGGAGTCACATATGCAAGAATCAATAAAATAGAAATGACTCAATAATAAAATAGACTACCCTCACAATACTTTGCATCATGGAGCTTGAGTTTTCTGATATATCAATACTTATCAAATCCTTTGCAGATAAAAGTAAATTCATGGCCCCATCTAAGTATTTAATTGATTACTTGAACCAACACAGAGACTAGAGACATGCATTTGAACAAATATTCAAAGTAGAATAAAATATCATTAATATTTCATTCAAAATTCACCCAGACTTGCAAGAGGAGAGAAATATATCATAATTATATATATTAACTTGCACTTTGAACCATTTCTGAGAAAAAATTCAAGGTAATTGCACATATTCATTCATAAAACTCAAAGTTGATAGACTACTCTATTCCTATCTACTAGTATACTTTCGACCAAAACCCTAGCCAAATTCTATCTTCTTCTATTTATCCCAAAATAAGCCTTGGTTTCCCTTTTATAACGCAAGGGAAGCAACAAGCTTAGGGCTCAATTGCAGTTTCAATATATATTTTTCATTTTATCAAAATTTCAATTGCATTTTTCTTTTCCATTCCAAAATCCATGGTAAAAATAACCGTCGACCGAGAGGAGAAATGCAAATTGCTGCCAAAGCTCTCCTTTTTCACCATTTGCATCATCACAAACTAGGTACCCAAAAATGCCATCCAAGCACATGACCAATGTTAAATATCAAAAAGTGCCACATACACTAAAACCAGGACCACCAGAGCACAATGCATCAACACAAAAAGTACCAACCCCACACACAACCAATGCTCAATTTCCTATCACCCCACCACCACCAACATTATGCCCACAATACACACAGTCATTTCTTGTCGTCGCCAAAGGAAGGGAGGACACCTTAGCTTCCTTCTTTTTTCTTTCTTTGTTCACCATGGTTTTAGTTTTCCCACTAGGGGTCTTAACTACTAGTGGCAAGACAAAGATCACCTCCTCGTCAAAGGGCAAGCCATCATTTAACATGGCTAAGTACTGACTGTAAGCAAAATCGCTCTCAGAGCCATTGTTAGAGGAACTGCTCGTGAGGTTGATAGGAGAACACTAGCATCCATAAGAGCCATGTCCATACCTTACATTCCACTTTGACCCCGTAAGAGATTGCACTAGACTGAGCTTTCCTTTGTCATTTGTTCCTTCTACAACATCATTCTAAAATTGCAACCTTCGAATGCATTTACTAGGCACTAGTCTATACTTTTCAGAAGAAGTGACTACTTTTGTGGTGGGAGCAACTTCCTGTGCATCTGACCCAAACTTTAGTGAACTCAAGTGAATAGATCTTCTCACTGGTTTTCTCATCCTCTCTTCTAGTAACTACTCACACTAGAATATACTTAATTGCTAAATGATAATGATGCAAATAGCAACTACCTTTGTTGTATTTTTCAGGTGAAGTAATGATTTCCACACTGGATATTTATTTCACATGTGTAACCTTAGCAGCCCGTTGGCAGGTGTACTAGCACTGTTCAATTCCCAATTGCATGGAGTCCATAGAGTATCCTTCATGATTACCAATATTTGCATCATCACATGAATTGATATCAACTCAATCACTCTGCAAGCTACCAACCATTAATGTAGGTTGGTTGCTTAGAATAAAAATGGATGTCACATGTTGTTTTTCCAACTTTAAATACTATCCTTCGATTCTCTACTTTGATGGATGATTGGATAGCTATCCTTCTTTTGACTTCCATTGATTTCCAGTGGTGCTTCGTTGAAACACTTACAACCAATCATTTTCATCCATGTCAGATGACACCATCACTATGTGTGGGATCCATGGTCTAAGAAAATGGAGGACAGGTGTCAAGATCTCCTTGATCTTGCTAGTTTTAACCATCGCTCATTTTAATTCAACGAGCTAGCAAGGAATGGTGAAGATCGTTCACTCACTTGATCTCATCCACTCATTGAACATGCAGTGCCACAGGATCAGTAGTGGGGAGTGGGACCCACACTCTACACTGAACACACGTTAACTTCTCGCCAACCTCGTCATATTTAACTTGTCACTTAACTCCCGCGGGATGGCGGTGTATAGTTGAGATCTTCTCCCCGATTTTCAAATCTTACAACCTGCACATTGTGTAATATTAGCATTAAATGGACTGACTAACAACGATGGGACCCTACAAGGTTAATGACTTAACGCACAAGTCTCTGAATTAAAATTTAAAACCTGAACTTAGGAAAACTAAACATGGTGGGAAAATTTGATAACCGGTTCTTTGGGCTAATGGGGCCGGTAGATCAACGTGCTAGATGGCTTAAGAAATGGCATAAGGGGTCGATAATTGATCGAGCAGGTCAACCAAAATTTATAACATTTACATACTTTAAGATAAAACCCTACTCACCTATGAGGATAAGGGTTTATCAAAGGCTAACCAGACCCATGGAGATGAAAATCCATCAAGATTTTAGAAGCTCTAACAGTGGCTTATGCTTAGGGATGCATACCCCTGGCGGGTATGACAAGAAAAGAATCTCTAACTGAAGTAGGCCAAGGCAGAAGGCCAAAAGGGGGCTTACTCGGATAGGGAAAGCAGAAACAACAAAAAGTAAACACACCAAACCATATGTACATAAATTTACAAAGAAACATTGTAATTCATTTCAAAAGCCTCATATGAACCATTGGCTTCAATCCTCAAACCGGAGGCCCGTGGTCCCCAAACCTTAGGGGAAAAGTTTTCCTCTATCAAACACCTTAGCTTGCTTCACTAGCAGTGGATTCTTATGAATATTTTGAAATTCTAGGTGTCTAACCTCATTGCAATTAGTATTCCCTTTAACACCTGAAATACCACTGCTACAGTCTCCCTTTCTCATCATGTATTCATCAAATTGTATTGAAAATATAAAACTTTCATATTCTACATCATGATGAGATGTGGTATCATACCCAAATTGTTCATTAAATTTAAAAACCTCATAAGCACTATGGCTTACATCCGAGAGTTCTTTCATAAGATTAGGCAAAGAGACAACAAAACCATACATTTCTTTCATATACTTCTTATCATCATTTTCTTTGGTGGGTGAAAGGAAATCCATAATCATATCCAAAAGATAAGAAGTATCTGCAAAGCACTTAACTGCAACCTCATACTCACCAAAAAAATCCCCTTTCACTAAAGCATTAATGTACTCAGCCTGATTAGTCCTCTGGTCATCAAAGAGAAAATTCTCCTCTTTGTCCCGCCCCTTCTTCCATTGTAGATTATAGGTTGGCAACAACTCAATCTTCTATTGATGAGCAAACCTCACCATATGTGTGCCACTAGATTTTTCTTTCGGTTGACAAAGTATGAAATTTGGACCAATATTTTTGAATGCATGATCACCTTGGTATCTACATACATCCTCTACAACACATGTGCTAGTAACATCTGATAAGTTCTCATTAGGGTTGTCTTCAAATAGAGGATTATTCCTACACCAATAGACATCTTCCCTTGTATCCTCAATGCTAGGTGTAGGTTCATCAAATAAAGAGTTTTTCCAAATCTTGGACATAATTGGATGTATCTCATCATCTTCATCATGAAAAATCCCTTGACCTAGATCTTCCAAGCCTTCAGAACTAGTATAGTCACTTGAGGAACAAAGAGAAGCAGATTCATCAAATTCTTCATCACTTATGCCCACAACTATTGATTCATGCTCTAAAAATTCTTCAGATGAAGAGAATTGTTCACTTCCTAAAAAGTAGATCCCTTCAAAGCTATTGATATACCGACTACTAGAAGCCATAGATTCAACCTCTAACTCATAAGAGGAATCATATTCAACTGAAGATGGTGTAGACTCAACTTCACTTCTCTGAATCCTTGCTTGAGCCTTATCAAAAGTATCCTCACTATCATATGACAGAGGATCAATTTTAGCAAAACACATTTTTGCAATTTCATACATCTCCTATGTAAGCTCGTGGCTCAAGGAATCTAGAGGGGAAAATGAGAGATGATCTCCTTGACTTCACATTTTGTTTCTTCATCCTCACCACTGTCGGGTGCATCTATCTTTAGATTGTCTGTGAAATGATAGCACTCAATAGCTAACTAACCTGATATTGATGCTCCCTATGGGTCTAACAATGTTAGTCTTTGTCTATCCTCATTGCGAAAATAACTATCCACATGGTGGGATGCAAGGGGATACATATTACCATGCTTAACCTCTTCAACTATACTTATCCAATCCACCACTTGGTCAATGCTATGGGGCCTCATATCTCCAGGCCACTGGCTTGATCTTGATGTGTAGGATTCACAAAATATATTAATACACATCTCTTTATGTGGTCTAAATCTTGTGGGAATTTCCATTAAAGTATCCAAGAACCTTGAAAACAAGTCATATGCTGAATCATTTGTATGCCTCTTTATCTCATACAAATTTCCAATAGATAACATCAAGTTCATCCCTCCCTTGCATGGCAAGGCAGAAGTTGATGCTTCCTTTGCATTGCTTGACGTAAGCACAATATCTAAAGAATCCTCATCCTGATGAACACTTCTATTCTTTGATTGACCAGTCAAATTGCTTGGAAACTACTAGAACTAGCAGGATTGGTTACTGCAGATCTCTTCGTAATTGATTACTTCAAATTATTCTCAATATTCATAGCTTCCTAATAAGCTTGCTGCAATGTAGTTGGTTCTTTATCTCTCAATAGGAAACTCATCTTCTTGTCAAATGCTCCTAAATATACAACTAAGCACTCTGTATCATTTGGTCTTATGTATTTAGGGATTTCCCTTATAACCTTGGCAAATCTAAGGTTGAATGCAGTGACCAATTCATCCTTACCTTTAGAGATCTCCATGAAATTTCTCCTTGCCACACTTGGGTTTACACTACTACCAAATTGCTCAAGGAAAGCATCCTTAAGTTCATTCCAATAGTGTATTGAGGTAGTAGGTAGAAAAGAGAACCAATCTCTTGCATCACCTTTTAATGATTGAATAAAGAGTTTCATCACCACATCTTCAAAGTCAACCTCATAATTACCCATTATATCTACAAACTCTTGTAGATGTCCTTTTGTTGATTCAGATTTTTCACCACTAAACTTTGGTATCTTATCCCTGATCTTAGGTGGCATAACATTCAGGTAGCCAAAAATATTGTCAAAGTTGATAGATTTGTACCTATTAGTACAGAAGCCATCCTGATGGGCCCAAGGCTGATTGACGTGTGTATTTTTGTCCATGTTTGTACCAAATGGCACAAATCGACAACTCACCCCTAATTCTTAAAAAAGGAATTTAAAATATTTATACAATTTATTCAACACCACTTCAATTCCTTTTACAAGCATAATATCAAGATCTTTGTGCAAGTATTCAATATAAAGGCTGCCTAAGATCTACACCATGACATGCTTCTTGCAATCTATTACATAAATTTCATATGAAGCATGCTAAAATTCTTGAATGTTCCCTAATCTAGTGCTACATCACTCAACAGGGAACCAAAGTTTTTCATAAGATGTTCAAATGTGTGAAGAATACCTAGAAACATTGCAGCTGCTACAAATTATGTTGAAAATATTGTAGATCTGGAACTTTTCACCTCTTCAACAGGTTCTTCTTGATAGAGTCACCACCTCTCTTCTTAGAAGACTGAACTTCAAACAACACGAAGCTCTTTAACATGTAATTTTATTTCTAAGTTCCTTTCACCAGTAGAGCACCACAGATCTTGAAGTCTTCAGGTTCAATGCAACAAATCCTTTCTCCAAGCTTAAAATCCTTCAATATTTGAACTCAATT
>VDFB02178803.1:0-30522 GCA_007258455.2 Sequoia sempervirens
CCTCTCAATCACTTCAAACACCTATATTAAGCTACCACTCTCAAGACCAATGTAACAATGATACAAAATAATGCTTTGAGTTTGAAAGATGGGTCACTTTCCTACTTTGGGTGGGATTTCAGACTCTCTAATACTATCATGCATTCCTTCCATTCCTTGTGCCTCCACCTCCCACTTCCTTCTCTTGTGGGCCTTTGAAATTTTTCCTTTCCATTCGCATAACACCCTAATACCTTGACCACCACTTCTCAAACCATACATTCCTCTTTGGATCTTTGGGCCTTTTGATGATGTCTTACATTTGTAAAAGAGCCAATGGGGTATCCTAATCCTCAAACCCCTAGATCCCCATTGTCTTGTGTCCTAACACCCAAGAATCCCATCGCCTGAACCCTTGATGCTGGACCTTGGGATAATTATTTGCTTGAACTTAAAGCAATCATTTCCCTAGATCTCCACACTCAAGCATGCACTTTCACAAAACCTCACCATTTGAATGGACTCCACCCATGACCACGACTAACCAAGAATGCAATTAATGAGCCCAAATTTGAATGTGAGAAAATGGCAAGAAAATTTGGACCCATGTTAGGCCTTCAACCTCTATATAAGGAATAAAACTTCATTAGTTTGGATAATCTTTGGACATCATCTCAACAAATCCAAAATTGCAAAGTCGGACACTTGTGTTCACTTGTTGAATCTAAGGACAAAAACCCTTAGGTTATGGAGATTTTTCGATGAAATCCCATTGGTTTCCTAGAGTTTGGAGGATGAAACTTGTTTGGATTTGTGAGGGAAATTTCACAGAAAGGTTGCATCTGTACGCCAAGCATAGTGGATTTCAGCATCCCAATATTTTTCTAATTTTTTTTTATCATTGTAATCTTGGTTATGAGCAAACAATTGAAGCAAAAAAATTGTAATCATGAAGTGAGTTATTTGAATTAAATACTCTATTCCAACCAACTTATATGTGTAGATCTATTTATCATATGTGAATGTTTTATATCTAAATATCTTGTTTAAATGTTTTGGCTGATTTTCATTGAATTATTCCAAATCTAAGAAATTTGTATGAATAATTTAGCTAAGGATCATTGCATTTATCATTGAGCCTATGGTCAAATGTTCTCATCCTATGACATAAGTCTTGAATTGCTTTAATCAGTTCTGACAAGTCATGACCTCTTGATTGGGAAGGTTGTAACTCCCCCATTCATTCAACCAACCAGATGTATGTTTATTGACAATATCAAATAAAACCTCTAGCCAGGGTCTGCTAGTGTTGGGAGAAGCAATGCATGAAATTTTCTTTTTGATTTGGGCTAAATGTGATTAGGACAGGCCCTGACAAGGTTGTATCAAAGACCAAGAGAGAGATATGTTGAGGAAGAAAATAGAGAAATTATAGTGAAAATGTGCATTAGCATGTCTCATTTTATTTATAGAAGAAAGTACAGTGCACAACAATCACGCAAAAGCTAAAATCCATCTATGAAATAAATTACTCACTATCAAAACTAACCTTCAAATTAAAGAAGAATTTAAGAAGCTATATTTTCATATAACTTCTTCAAATGTATTTAAATTATTGTACAAGGAACATAAAATAGTAGAGATGCACTTTCCAAGCAATGTTGTTTTCCTATCGGTTTATGTAAAACATAATTATTGTGGGGATTCTACTTAAGATTCAATTAATCAAGGAAATCAGAAATGTTTTGGAGTTTTGTTCTACCAATGCAATTATTTTCTATACTAGCCATTATGGAGAAGCGGTTTATACAAATTTTCTTTGTGAAAAATACATTGTGATTAAATTATTTGTTTAAAAGTTATGTCTTGCTTTTTATTTCTAAAAGAATCCATATTTAGATGGTGTTGCAGTCAGATAAACATCCATTTTTCACAGAACTCACAACTTTTAATAGTATTCTTTTCCTAAATTTCTAGGTCAAAGTGCATGATGATGTCATTTCATGCCTACAAATAATTGAATCTTCTAGTCAACAAATGGTCACAACATCTTGGGATGGAATGATTGGAACATTGATGAAGGCAGAGGTAGTTGGGCAACAAATTTTGGCTCATCTAAGAAGACACAAAGTGCCAGTAAGTATATGAAGAATGGTCATATGATATATTATTAGTATGCATATGGGAGTCTAGCCATATCAATTTTTTGAAAAAGGAGAATTTATGTTATATAAGAAAACTGATGGTTACAAATGGACCACCAAATTTACTAAGGCATGGGAAAGTTGACAAAGAAGAAAATCAGATGGTGTAGGGTTAATCATATGAGTATCTAGTTGTTACTTATGCAATGTGAAATAATGATTTGAGTTTGAAAGATGTGCAATGCAATGTAATCAGCAATATGAATATAAACTCATAATATTTAACCATTATTTTTATGCTATTGTATATTGATATTTAATTTTTGCTTCAAAGAGTTTAATCATGCACTTGACGAGGAAACTAAATTTTGATTGTCAACTTCTATATATATCAAATTATCTAATAATCAAGTGTATGTCCATATACAAAATTCGCATCAACGCCAACTCAAACAAATTTTTATAATATGTGGCATATGCCATCTCAGTATCTATTCAAAATTTATATGCCAACATGTCTATCTCATCCTAAACTACTGGTGGATCATCAAAATGGAGTCTCTTTTAAGCACTCGTTGGCTCTGAAGGTAGCTACACAAGAAAAAGTCAAACCACAATTGAGATTAGTTATACTATATAATTTAAAATTGAATAATTAACATAAAAATCAATACACATTGAATTATAATTGAACTCTAAAATTGAAATCTTGATTACCTGAAATATATGTCTCTTTGAAGGGTCAGGAGTCCTAGAATATACCCCTCTCAAAGAACTAACCAAACCAACTAAATTGTAACGTCAATCTATATATGTGAACAAAAACATGAAATTGATCCAAGTTAGCATAGAATTGTCAGTAATAAGAACATATTTAGCAAGCACAAAATAAAATAAACACATACCTCTTTAGGTTGATCTTTTTTTGTATCTCCTTTAGGTGTCTCAACACCTCCTCCTTGAGGTGTTTCAACACCTCCTCCTTCAGGCATTCGAATACCTACTCCTTCGGATGTTGTGGCACTTATCAACAATGATGTATAGCTCACAACTGCATGTACATAAAAATAACAAGTACATATGAAACTACGAATCTATGTCAATGTATGCATAATCAATAAAAGATCTTATAAATTTTAATTCAATCAAATTTGAGTTCAATTACCTTTCCCTTATCCAACACTGTGCCTCCATAGTCTGGAGAGCATCGCACCTCTCTTGCACTAGGTGTTTGCTACAAGTAGAGAGTAAGATAAACATATAAGTTAATATATAATTTCATTATTGACAATTCAAATGACAAGCAAATATAAGGTAAAAAAATGTAAATGAGTGAGTGAGAAAATACATACTGTGTGCGTGTCGAGGCCAAATGAAATGGCCCTAAGGGTGCTATCAGTCACCTGTGTGAGCTCCTCCTCAGACATTAACTGTTAAATAGACCATGTAAATAAATATTAATACTTGATACTATCTCTTATTAATATTCATTTTTAAAAAAATGTAAGTTATGAATTTACACCTTAAATGTTACCTGTGTAACTACTCCAATGTCCACCTCTCTAGTAGGAGAGGACTCTGTAGGGTGTGCTCCACTCCCCTGTGTGTGATCTGCTATAATCTCCACATCCTGGATGTCATAATCATAAGTGTCTAATGGATGCTCAGGGGGCTGTACAATAGGACCCAAACATATTTGTTGGCACGCATTGCAAATATGTGGTCCCAAGGAGGATGATGCAGCAGCACTGGATCCATCGCCAAGATCACCAGACTGTGGCTGAGCTACTGAAGAAGCATGGGAAACCAAAAGATCACTCAAAGAGTGAATGGCCTGGATAGTTTGTGTGGCTGCATCCTCCGTAATATCTAGATATTTTACTGGAGGTGGTGGAGGAAGGGGAGGATGGGGAACATGTGGGTACCTAACTACTGTAGCTGCTCCTGGCCTACCTGAGGCATGCCTCTACCAACGCCCTGGAAGTGTTTAATGCCAAAGTAATTGACATGATGCCCTAACAAAAACTCAACATATAATTTTTTAATAAAGCAAAAAGGTACATCAAGATTATTGTTGGGTGGTTTATCAAAAACCATACACCAACGATCCCAAAAGTTATCTACTATGCCCCTATGTGTGCACCATTTTATAGAAAGTTTTGGCTTGTTAACATTAATTGGAAAACCATTGCTGGGGTTAATAAATAAAGAGGCTATTTGGGCTTTTGTTATTTGGAGATCTTTCACATCATCATAAGACATTACACATGCATAATATTGCCTCATGGTTTCTCACCACGAATGAAATGCATTATGTTGGGTGGAGAGGGTTTCTACATTTGTAATTATTCCTATCAATGTGGTTGACATATGGGATAATCGAGGGATTTTCCTATAAACATCACAAATGCCCCTCAATTGCTCCAATTTTTCATGAATTAACTGTTCAATTGATGGTTGTGGAGGTGGTGGAGCATTTAGAATTTCTGCATTTTGATTCTCAGCTAGTGGATTTTCATTTTCAACTGGTGGAATTTGTGCATTTTCATTCTCAACAGCCATAATGCCCGATTAAAGTTAAAAAATAATTAATCTAAAATTAGACAATATAAATGAAACACTATTTTTAAATCAAAATCCATTAAAAACATTCATTTTTTTATCAAAATCTATTTTGAACTCAATTGTTTCATAAAAATTCAATCAAAAACCCTATTTTGAAAAAAATCCACAAAAACATTCATTTTTTTTTATCAAAATCCATTCTCAATTCAATTTTTTCATAAAAATTCAATCAAAAACCCTATTGTGAAAAAAAATCCACAAAAACATTCATTTTTTTATCAAAATCTATTCTAAACTCAATTTTTTCACAAAAACTCAATCAAAACCCCTTTTTTTAAAAACAATCAACAAAAACCATATGAAATTATTCAAATCTAAATCAAAATTGAATCAAATCAAATAAAAAAAAAAAAACTTACCTTTCCAAATTGAATTTAGCCTATATCGGATATCTGTTACGCAAAGAATGGGTGCACTGTGCGCCTGCAGGTTCTTCTCAGTCGAATGACTTCAAAAAAGTGATAGAAGTTTTTAATATATGCTTTTTACAAATCAGATATCCGATTTAGATCGGATATCTGATTTGTAAAATAGGTTTGGTGTTAGGTATGGTGACACCCGAGCCTAAAAAAAGTCAACATGTTCTTTTCGCGTATTTTCGATCGATGAAAGACGTGTTTTTTTCTTCATTGCCACTTTTTGGCCCACCATTAACCTGCATATACCCATATCATGCATGATTGATCACCCCCTGTTAATTTTAAGTAGTCACCTATTATCTATCATGCAACTCAAGTCATTAGCATGCAATTCAAGTCAACTGAAGTCAACTAACATGCAACTCAAACTAACTACATGCAACTGAAGATAATTGAACCATAACTGAACTAAATTGAACTGAACTAAACTGAATTGAATTGATCTAAACTAAACTGAACTCCATGCATGTAAACATCAATTCCTAACTTCTACGATCTTTACATACATTACTGAAGTGTTATCTTTTCTCCAAACTGTTAACTTAACTCAAGGTGAGTTCCACCTTCCATGTGGGCGCCCCATGTGCTCCTATTAATTAGGAACTTATCTTGGACACCCTCACATGTTCCTATCATTTATAATTAATTACAAATGTCAATTAACAAGTTTATTTCATTCAAATTTAATCTCTTTCTAATCCTAGTGTTAGGGAACACTTTCCAAGGACTTAGGAGATACATGAAATAATGTTTAGGATTGCAATTAAATGACATCCTATTCCCAAAATTCTCCCACTTGACATTATACATTGCAATTATTCTAAACAAGGAATCATTATTATAAATCAAGTACAGGACTCAAGAACAATGACCTTCCTGCACCAACTAATCAATCCATGCCAACTTCAAATGCAACTTGCATAATCATGAAGCTCCAAGCAAATGATTAATACTCAAAACCAAGAGAACTTATTTGTAGGAACTGGTTTTATAAGATAATTTGCAACATTAATCAAAGTGTAAACTTTCTCAATTAATACCTTCCCACTCTCAATCATCTCTCACACAAAGTGACACTTAACATCAACATGCTTAGTATGAGCATGATACATAGGATTTTTGGCTAAACTAATAGCTTTCTAACTATCACATTCGAGTTTAACTTACTTGCAATTAAAACCAATACCTTTCCCAAGTATCTATAACCAAACTACCTCATTGGAGGCATGTGAAACTGCTGAGTGTGTTGAACTCATGTCCAACTAAGGTGTAGGATTCTCAATCTTTACTATTGAAAAATATTTTCTTACAAGTAACCATTCCAACATATATCTCTTGCCATAAGAGAACTCAAGCCTCACCTATTTCTCCAAGTATCCATGAGGACCTGCAACCAACCAATCCATGCCAAACTCCAAATGCAACATAACACTATCATGAAGTAATCAAGCAAATGATTAATGTACCCAATACATAAGAGAACTACACAAGATCAATGCCAAAGCTCTTATCATGAATTGAGAACATAAACATGACAACATGATCTAACCATCTCCTCCAAGGAGATCACATGCATCATAACAGACATAAACATCCTTGTCTCAAGAGAAAAAGTACCATGCCAAACTCTAAACACGTATCAAGAGTAAACAATGACATAATAGCAACCACTCTTTAAACCAAGAAAAAATATATCCCCAATCTTATGAGGATAACCTTACCAATGATGCATCCACGTCACTGCCAACAACTCCCACTGAACCCTGGTATGGGCTACACATGGCATCATGACTACCATCCTCTTCATGAAGATCACTCTTTAACATCAAGCAAAGAGTCATTACTAACATTTTTACATGAAATGATCAATGCATGACTACTATCATTCGAGGATTCCTCTATAGAAGAATCAAAACTCTTTTTCTTGTTCTTACAATCCTTCTTCACATGTCCCAAATTCCCACAGTTCCAACACTTTACCTTACTCCATCCTTTGGACTTACCCTTCCCTTCCTTGTCTCCCTTAGGTTGCTTTTTCTTAGGCCTACCTTTTACAAAAAAGGCATCTTGGATTTTTGTTTTAGACTTCCTCCTCATCTCCTCTAATAGGAGAGTAGGAATTATATTGTCCATCTTCAGATCTGCACCACTACCACTGATAGCAACAATTAGATTTTCCAAAGATTCTGGTAAAGAACAAAGTAACAAAATGCATTTATCTTCATCTTCTAGATTTACATCTACAAATGCTAACTTAATTAAATCAAATTAAAAGCATTCAAATTATTTGCAACATAATCGCTATCTTTCATCTTTAAAGAATACAACTGTCTTTTCAAATACAATTTATCAGTAAGACTTTTAGTTTGATAAATATCACCTATTCTCTTCCACAATTTATATGCAGTAGTTTCTTCTGAAACATTCAAGGCAACAACATCAAAAAGACATAATCTTATGGTCCCTCTTGCCTTCTTATCAATCTTAGCTCAATCCTCATCTAACATCATTGTAGGTGACTTTATCTCATTACCAACAACTAACCATTGATCTCTCTCTTCAAGGAGATCCTCCATTTTTTAGTTTCCACATCTCATAATTAGATTTATTG
This sequence comes from Sequoia sempervirens, assembly GCA_007258455.2. NCBI lineage: Eukaryota > Viridiplantae > Streptophyta > Pinopsida > Cupressales > Cupressaceae > Sequoia > Sequoia sempervirens. Next base: position 7,779 of record VDFB02178803.1, read on the forward strand.
AATCTTTCAATATCTAAATGAGAATTAAAACTCATTGTAACAAACTTATTTTCCAAAATCAGCAATATCACAATAGTAAAAGCTCTCACTACAACCAAAAAACCTTCAAAATTTTAAGAGAAAGGTGCCCCAAAATCTACCCAACTGTTAGCTCTGATACCAAATGTTGAAAATGGAGGTAATTATGTAGCTTTAGAACTTGTAAAACTATTATACTATAGATCTAATCAAGTGTTCTTTATGACAATTTCTTTTTGGATAATTACCTGTTTAGATTCATTTTACCATTTGCAGAAGTAGAAAAAAAATTGTAGAAGAATAAGACCAGAAGATAGAAGTGACAACATATATTGTGGAGAAACCCTTTCGGGAAAAAAACTCCACCACCAGAATCAATAGTTCTTGTATTATTTAACCTTAGAACAAGATTACAATAATTCTTTATCAATCCTTGCTTGAGATGCTTCTTTTTCCTTCAACAATTCTTCCTCACAATCTGCAATAAAATATGATGAAACTCTCTTCAACTTGCTGCAATTTATAGACAATAATGAGCCTTTACAATTACAAAGCACAAATATTATCTCACAAAACCTATGCCTATTCTTTGCAAGTAGAGTTCTTCAGTGAAAAACAATGTCAAATCAAGTCCTTCATCAATTTGGGCGTCCAAAACTGAAGTCATAACTCAATGTTGATTACAAAGATATATTGTAGGTTTCTCCTCAAATTTGGTGCCCAAGAATGGGCCCACTTAACTTAGCCTTATAAAATATCTTATCATGCAAAAGTGTTAACTCCAAGATGCCAACTTGGGCGCCCAAGGTGGGTCCAAGTCAATCTCTATTAACTGAAACATATCTCTCCACCATTCATGCAAATATCATGCATAATTGATCATCTCATGTTAACTGTAAGTAGTCACCTATTATCTGTCATGCAACTCAAGTAATTAGCATGCAATTCGAGTCAACTGAAGTCAACTAACATGCAATTCTAACTAACTACATGCAACTAAAGATAACTAAACCATAACTAGACTGAACTGAATTGATACTGAAATGAACTGAACTTAACTTCATGCATGTAAACATCAATTCCTAACTTCTAGGATCTTTACATGCATTATTGAAGTGTTATCTTTTCTCCAAACAATTAACTTAACGCAAGGTGAGTTCCACCTTCCATGTGGGCACCCCATGTGCTCCTATTAATTAGGAACTTATCTTGGACACCCTCACATGTTCCTATCATTTAGAATTAATTACAAATGTCAATTAACATGTTTATTTCATTTGAATTTAATCTCTTTCTAATCCAAGTGTTGGGGAACACTTTCCAAGGACTTAGGAGATACATGAAATAATGTTTAGGATTGCAATTAAATGACATCCTATTCCCAACATTAAAAGTGTTCATTCTCAGGATTTATGGAAAGGAGTATATCTTCCTACTACCAATATCTTATTCATGCACTCTTTGTTTGTGGATGACAAATTATTGTTTGGAAAAGCAACCCTTGTTGAATCAAAACAAATTTAAAGCTTATTACATAAATATACAAAAGTTTCAGGGAAAAAAATCAATACAGAAAAATCTAAAGTCTATGTTTTAAATACTAAATCAGTGGTGAAGAGGAAGATAATAAAAGTGTTGGGCTTCAAAACTTAGCAAAGCTACCATGCAAATATCTTGGTCTTCCTCTCTTCTTAGGTACAAATAGAGTAAGCTTTTGGGATAAGATAATTCAGTGCATCAAATTTAGAAGATCCTCATAGAAAGGAAGGTGGTTGTCACTTGTAGGTAGGATCTTGATGGTAAGATCAATGTTATCTTCAATACCAAATTATTATATGGCAGTGTTAAAGGTTCCAAAATCGGCAATAAATGAAATAGAAATATTGATAAGGGGTTTCCTGTGGAAGGGAAATATGGACAACTCTAAGAAAATTCCTTTAGTCTCAATAGAAAACCTTTGTGTGGAAAAGCTGAAAGGAGGTGCAGGCATACATAATAAATGGTGGCCATAAATATGTCATTAAGAGCTAAATTGGTATGACACATGTACGAAAAGCCTCATGCCAAATGGTGTTAGATTATGCAAAGTAAGTATTTAGATGAGGCTTCACCAAATAGAATACTAATATTGGAAAACCCACAATAGGAGTCTTCCATGTGGAATTTTTTGATATCATGTAGGAAAATAATTGTTCCATATATAAGTTGGAAAATACATAATGGGGAGGAAGCTACCTTCTGGAAATATTTTTGGAATGGTTTTCCATCCTTGAATTTTCTATATGATTTGAGAATGGTAGAGGAAATCTTGACCGCTTCTTGGGGTGCTAAAGTAAAGGATTACTCTTAGGACTCATTAGAACCAACGGGGAAATTCACGTGGAGAGATTTTTCAATATTTCACATTCTAGTTGATCAAAAACAAAAATTGGAAGATATTCTAAGGGGTAGAAAAAAATTTAGATCATCTATGTGAGATAAAATTATCTGGGTGCCTTCAAGAACAAGAAAGTATTCAACAAAAGGGTTATAAAGCAGTTGTAAGTGGAGGGGTACACCATGAATCCCAAAGGGCTTTGTCCTTTTGTTGGAACTCTGTAAGATTGCCTAAGGAAGGTTGTTTTTCTTGTCTAGCCATAAAAAATAGAATTCTAATAGTTGATAGAGTGGCTAAGATGGGAATTTCATATCAATTCAAATGTGTTCTTTGTGATGAAGTTTAGGAAGATTAAAATCACCTCTTCTTGGGATGTAAGTTTTGCACAAAATTGTGGGTATTTCATCAAAGGAAAACTTAATTGGTATTTTCCCCTACCTACTACTCTTTGGGAACTCTTTGCAAGTTGGTCAGTGTTGTATAAAACCTCACTCTTCTATGTCATTTGGGTGGGTAATTCCAACTTTAGTTATCTGGAATATTTGGTGGGAGCATAATAAGTGTATTTTTAGAAGGGAATCAACATCAATTGATCAAGTCTTATTGCATATAAGGAAGACAATATTTGAGGTAACAAATGCACGAGTGCAAGAGATCAAGCACATTGGTTCTTTTTTCACTGATTGGGATGCATCAATAATGAAGAATTGGAAATATATTATTCTCTTGTTTAAAAGAAGCCAATTTCAACTAGGGAAAGGTAAAATTGATAGATCAAAGGTTTCTTGGATCCCACCTCCCTCAAGTATTTTCAAGTTAAATTTTGGAGTTTCAAGAGGGAATCTAGATGTTTTAGGTGCATGTATGGTAATCGAAGATAGTAAGGGGCATATCATTGGTGCAAAATCAGTTAAAAATTTTCATGGCACAAATAACACCACCAAAGTACAAGCACTTCTTTATGGGCTTCAAATAGCCTTAGAGTTGCAAATTAAAAAATATTCATATCGAAGGCAGCTCATTAATAATCATAAATGCTTGCAAAGGAAGGACATCTTTAAAATTGAAAACTAGACTATGTGTTGCAGCAAGTGTGGCATTTAATGGATAAGTTATTTATTTGTAGTATAAATCATATCTATAGAGTGGGAAATAAACTAGCGGATTTATTATCAAATATGAGATGTGACCAATTGTAGGATATAATTTCATATGGTCAAAAGGGTGTTGATTTTCCAAAAAGTTTGATGGATATTATTAGTTTTGAAAGTGGGATAAAATGATATAATGTTGTGATTTATAGGAGATGGCAATTTTAAATAATGTTTCTTAGTTACAAGCATATCCTCAGTTAACAACAATTGCTTCATGAGAAGCTTTGGTGCCATAATTGTCGTAAGATTGGGACAAAATTAAAAAAAAAAAACAATAAATTGGGGTGGATAAATTTGGAAATGTAGATAGTTAGAGTGCATATTTAGTTTTGGTGCTATTGGTGATCAAATGTGCTAAAAAAGAGCTCGATGAAGATAAGCCAAACTTATTCTTTTGATCCGACCCTCATGTGCTGAAAAACATGGTATATTGCCAAAAAATCATGAGTTCCAAAGTGACGTAGTACTAGGACATAGCATGGTGCATGAGAAGGGTTATTTCAAGTGGAGATTTTAGTAATCTCCTAAGGCTACCATAATAAGAATATTTTTTAAATCTAACAATCGCTTGGGTGGTTGCAGGTTTTAAGTACGAGACACATTTTATCATCATTAAATATGCCTATCTAAGATCTCTATGTAATTATCTCTTTTTATATTAATATAATATATAGGCTGCTAGCCTTTTGCCCAAAAAAAAACTCTTTAAATACATAAAATTATTTAAAATTTGATGTCAAATAATTTTTTAGATAAATTTATTTCTTCATAATTATTCTATTATACTTCAAAATTATTTAAGAATTAATTTCTTTTATTTATATTATGACTTAAGAGTTATTTTATTTTACTTTAAAATTGTTTAAAAATTATTTCATTTTATTTACATTGATTCGTTTAAATAACTATTTTTATTTACTTAAATAATTATTTTACTTAGAATTATTTAAATTTATTTTTCAATTTTAAGAATTATTTTTTTCTTTTAAATTTATTTAATTATATATTTCTTTTAAAAATTATATCAATTATATTTTGATTTTTATATACACCTTCTTATGAAGGCATCCCATATGCATAATTTAATCTAAAGTAAGGTATTTGACTATTTTATTTACTTTTAGACAACTCTAATTTTTTTTTATACTAAATCAATTTCAAGAACAGAGCCTGGTTCAATTGATTGAAAGCATCATATTGTAAACAAGTGGTCACGAGATTACAGATTATAATCTATAAAAAAAATCTATTTCAGAATATAAAAAGAAGAGAATATTGACTATTAAGGCATTAATATCAATATTTTATTGTGTCAATTTTCTTCTTTGAAGACGACGCATCATTTAAAGACTCCAGATATTCCCCTCTATTGACAAATACAATTTTTTTTTTGAGCAAACGACAAAAGCCTGTAGATTATATTAATACTTATAAATAATTACAACATATGGTATAATGTAGCTGAACATAACCAACAAAACCATTACAACTGCTATCTATCTTCCTTTCCCTATATGCCACTACAAATTTACTATTCTTTAGACTACCTAGAACCAAAAATGCAAATCTATAACCATATATGGATTACATTAGCATATATATAAGTGAAACAACTGATTACATTCCCCTATAAGGACCCTGGACTGAGTTTACCCCCTAATCCTCTTGCACTACAACATTCATATTAGGTATAGTACCTTGCCCTCTTGTCACCTTGTGATGTGCTACCACCTCTCTTAATTTTGACCCTTGAGGAAAAGTGTGAGATCTCAAGAAAGAAATTGCATGAAATTTATTCATGAATTTGATCACTGTCTCTCTACCTAATTCAAAATGATATCGATTGAGGGCCACAAAGAGAAAACTTGAAGAATCAATCATTATAGGCTTCTTGAAATTCTCATAAATTTCCACAAATCTCTATTTATGAAGAAGGTAAAGCTTTGGAAAAAGACCTCCTTAAATACTTGTTGTGGCTACACCTTCTCTATACAGCTCAAGAGTGACAGTTCCCATAGAACCATATCGAGCCATCGGTGAGACAAACTTCAACCTCTCACCAAACTATTTGAGTCACTTCGACGAGTGTAATACCTGCCAAGACTGACAACCATCAAAGTATCAGTGAGACCCATGACCATGTCTCACCGAACACTCTTCTTCACATTGATACAAGTACCTCACAACAAACCATAGACCAAGTCCATTGCCACATCAAAGAGACAACATATCGCCTTCCACCGATATGAACAAATCCTATCGATGTCCACTTTACTGCTCAAATGGTTCACTATGTATTGAAATTTTGGCGAGACAACAAATTGACTCTCACCGATGTGAGGATGTCATACTAATAAAGTTCACACTAGTCAATGTGACCCCCATTGCCAAGTCAACACCAACTACTGCTCCCCTTTTGTCAGCTCGAGTCTCACCATAGTCATTAGTCCATCATCGAGACACAGTGGAGAGTTCCACCAAAATCCCTGAGTCACACCAATATAGGCTTATCGGTCTATCATTGAGATTGTCATTAGGGTTTCGTCAATAGTACAATGTTCCACCGACAAGATAACATTATCGCTCTATCATTGAGACAAAGCCCACCAAGACTAATAGCCATCTTGTGATATTGCCACATCTATTAGACCATCGAGGAGGCTTGAGGTAAAGTCCCATCGATAAGGTTGAGTCCCCGCGACATAGGTTCCAGGTGGTCCCCACTTCCAACTCAATGCCACATCAATGCTGCTGGTCAAACACCAAAGCTATTGAGTCATCGAAGATACTTGGAATAAAGTCCCACCGACGAAGCCAAGTCACACTGACTAGAGTCACCAACATGCTCACCACAACCCATCAAACTATCGAGGAGACTCAAGGTAGAGTCCCACTGATATGGCTAAGGCCCAATGATGAGCTTCTTTCACATTCCATTGAGCCATTGGAGAGACTCGAGATAGAGTTCCTTCGATGAGAGTAAGTCTAACCGATAACGACCAAGTCATAGCTTTAGGCTATCGGGGGGACAAGAAACATAGTCTCTATGATCTAACCACTTCCTACCGACAAGACACAACAGTGAATAGATAAAGACCGTCAGACCATTGATGGGACTAAGAACAAGGTCTTGTTGATAAAGAACTATCGGGTGAGGTCTCGTTGATTGTGTAGAGTCAGGACGATCAATGAGAATATGACATCATGCTGCTAAATCAACCTCCATAGAAGTACCATCCTACAGAAGCATTAAAACTCCATCACCTGAAAAATAATGAAAAATGAGCCCTTGTCCTATCATCATTAGGAAGGTACCTACAAAATACACATGTTAGAACAAAACAATGACAAAGATGCCACACAATGAAAGAGAAACCTTTGTTTGCATGCTACACAAGTTTTCAATCTAGATATTGTGCATCTCGACAAATAAGCCAAGGTGATCCCACAAAACTGGTTTACAATTCTGTTGAGGAAGCAAAATTGCAAAAAATGCCCCCATGAAGAAAATTTTGGATTTTGGGGGGTTTGAAAGAACTTAGGATCCAAACAAACCCAAAGAGGGTTTGCTCGAACACCCCTTCGAGTGAACCTTATTAAATAAGGGTGGCTTCAAAATAGTGGTTTACAAATTATATGAGGAAGGAAATTTCATTTTTTTCCTTTTCCCCAAACTCAATGGGTTTGGTCGAACTAAATGGTTTGACCGAACCTCATCATAGGTTCGACCGAACCTCATCATAGGTTCGACCGAACCCAAAAACCCTAAATAAAGATAATCTTATTTAAAGGGTTTTAGTCGAACATGGGTTCGACCGAACCCCCTTAAATAAGAAAAAAACAAAAACATTGTCATTTTCAACTATCATTTTAACTTTATTTTTACCAGTTGCTTTCCCTGGTGCGTGCGGCAAACTGAGACCGTGATCTACAAACAGTGAGCAAACTGATTTCATCTCTCTGGCGAACACAAACTCAACTTCGTCTCTCCAAACTTCATCAACCCGACTTGTATATCGAGCACCAGGTATGTGAAATTCAAATTTTGTAGAGTTCAAAATGCATATGTTTGTTAAATTTTGAAACCGTAAATGCGAAAATTTTCAAATTTGTTGAATTCAAACTACATTTGTTTGAAAGTTTTTAAAGCGTTTTCAACATACACTATTTTGCTTCCACATTTTGCATACATTTTTACCAGGGCACCTCCAATTTATTTGAGGCATTATATCAAACAGTTCATTAACAAATTTATTTGAGAAATTATATCAAACAGTTCATGATATAAAGTTTCTAGGGTGCATACAATGGAAACTTGGATAAAAATTTTCATATTTTGCCTTTGAGTCTTATGACATTACTCCAAAAATGGTTGGTGAACTAAATGTATGAATCGAAGAATAAATTTAGAGGAAAGAAACTAGATTGTTTGAATGAAATGTATAATAAATTACCCCTTAACTTAAAATTTAAATTCAAATTAGCAAGTTGAATTTACCTCTCTTTATGATCATTTATTCTAATTCAAATTTTGAAATAATTTTGTTTTACTCTTAATTATATATATATATATATATATATATATATATATATATATATATATATATATATATATAGATGCTTAAATTTTTATGTCCTATGTGTAAATGAAATATGCCTTCCCATTTCAACAATCAAAGCTATGGATAGCCTATAAAATAAAAAAGCTACCTTGCTCCTAAATGGAAAGACCAAGTGAAACATATATAAGAACTTAATAGCATATGGAAACAAACAATATAAAGTTATGAAGTTCAAATAGAACCACAAGTTGTATCATTTGAATGTGGGTAGATTTGTTGGTACCATTAGATGCAACATGCATATAGTTCCCTTAACAATATGGACAAGTAGATTTGACAACTCAAATTATACATATTTTCCAATAGACTCTATCTCACTAGGAAGATATCATTTGTAACATTAAAAATGTCCATCTCTACACATTTTTGGTGGTAGGTAGGTATTGCACAATAAGATAGAGGATGTAAACTGATTAAGACTTGGATAGTATTTTAAAAGGAATTTGAGGTGTGGAAACACTTCCCATATTAACCTATCAAGAGATAAATATGCAAAATAGATTTAATTTTAGTTACAAGAAAAATGTATAAATTATAAATTTATAACATAATTATGTACATGGGAAAATCCTCTTGGAAGAAAAATCCCACAACCAAAAACATGAACCAATTATATTATTTGATAATAATATCATTTACAATAAAATATTCATGTGCATACCCTTATAGTAGTATCATCAACATGTGAATATGGAGTAATTTCTAGTAGCATGATGATACCTACAAAATCATTATGCTTTCTCCATCTCAAGCACCCATAAATAGGAAAAATTTAAACCATAAACCAAGTGTGGTTTACCAAAACCATGAGCCAAAATAATGACCTAAAAATGGCACCAAATTTGGCACAAATTCCAACACCATATTCCTTGACTTGGTTTATAGGATGTATTTAGCAAATGCTTTACATCTTGTCAAAAAAATTCAAATCCTCCTCCTCATAACCGACACTCCATTTTTGACATATTCAAACCCATTATTTAAGATGATCTTGATGATTTTCATAATTCTAATCAATATTCTAGTGTAACCCCCCTTTTTTATTCTCTTATGTGTCATATAACATTTCATAAGTAATTCCCATCTTACAATTTCATACAATGCTCTTACAACTTCTTAAATATATAAAAGGGACAACCCTAGTTCAATTAGGATTATTTAATTATTATCACCTACATCCATTCATTACATGTTATTAGTTTTTAGTTGCACACATTATTAGGAAATATGCATTGTCTAAGCAATTGGGGTATATTGCATGTTTGAGAGTGTTTTCCTTGATCTTTTATCTAGTTAAATTAATATCCTTTAAAATCTTGTTTTATGGAGTTTTCATCTTAACTCTAATATGGCTAGCAAATAAAATGACGATTGAATCATTTTTTGATATAATAGCTAATGACAACCATATAAAGAGCCACATTAAAGAAGATGAAAAATAATGATCAAGACTATGATTTAGATACATATGTTGCTAAACAAGATATTTTCCTAAATTGATAATTATGTATTGATGCACCTCTCCACCCTAAATATCCTCACTCATTGGCTAGTAATTTATATAATGTATTAGGTGGCTATCCTTAGGGAATTAATACTATTCATAATATTACCACTCTAATGGATTTTAATAATGTTGTACCCTCTATGCATCCATCTACCCTTCATCCTCTTATAATGATTCCTCCTATCATACTATAGTTACCACTTCCATGGGATCCACCACCCATGTCCTACCACCTTTCTCTCCACTAGTATTTTTCTTATCTCCCATCCTTTTATATATGTTCACACCATTGTTACTACTATCACTATCCTATACATGTATGTTCTTCATACCATTCCTCCTTATCCTATGAAAATCTAACCTTATAGTGTAACTTCTCCTTCCATTACCATGTCATTACCTTTCTAGACCTTCCCCTCTTTATTCATTCTCCTTTTTATCCTACACTACTCCTACCACTAATATATCCCTATACCTTGGATATACTATTGAAGAAATTTAACTGACTTTCTGTAAGGAAATCTAGGAGTGCATCTTATGAAATCTCCATGCAGTAGTGCCTTCGGTAACTTTCATTTCGATTAGGTTGCCACAAAGACACGAACAACTATGTCCAAATGTGGAACATACATAGTTCATTTCCTACATTGATCCATCTGAGAGAAACACATGTAAATTCAATAGCAAGCATTAACAGATTCTACTACACGAACCAACAGGCATGAAAGATGAAACAGAAAACCAAAACACAAAGATTTACGTGGGGAAAATATTTTTGGATAAAAAATCCCACACTCCAAAGATCGAGCCATTGTATTATTCTGCAACAAATGGTTACAATACAATTTCAGGCTCTTAGCCTTTTCAAAGATTACATCTTGTTCATCTGGATACAACTGGTAGCAAAATATTCCTGAGAGATCAAACAAAGCAATCAGGATCACGAGAGATTTCAACAGCTTGACTCTACCTCTCAATCCTCTGCTTCGACCTCATGGCTTCGGCCTATCGGCCATCCACTCGGTCCTTACTCTATAGTTCTCTCTCTGGCTCTCGGCTCTTTAGCATCATCCTCGGAATGTCCAATGCATACCTATATACATTCATTCTCTGCAGGCTCTATAGAATCATTCTTTTCCAACTGTCGGATTAGAACTCACTAGTCATCCAACCCAGCATCATCAAATGTTTCCACTTCCTCATGCTTTAGTTTTCCAACATCCACATAGAAACGGTTCAGCAAACGGTTCACTTCTACTTTCTTGGATTGGTCCACATCGCACCACGTCAGACAACCTTCACTTGGTCAACATCGATCAACTTGTGTCGCATGTCGGTGAGACACTAGAAGTGTCTCCCCGATGCCACAAGACCTGATTACATGTTGTCGCCAAGAGTCGTCTCCATCGACAAGAGGTTCTAACGATATCCACAAGTCATACTAATTTCAACATTCTCATCGGCAAGACAATCGCCATTCGGTGAGACATCACACTGAGCTCATAAGTCATTTTGAAGTGTTCCTTAGTCACCAAGACTTTATTCATTCACTGAGAGATCATATCGAGTCTTCAAGTCATGCCGAAACCCATTGTATTCTTATCGACATCCATCTATCGGCAAGACTATCATCTTTCGCCAAGACATCACAACGAGCTTCATGTTATACTGATCTTCGAACAATCACCAAGAGTCATGCCGACATCCAAGAAGCATCAGCCAGACCATCACTAATCGGTGAGAGGTCATACCAAAGTCAAAGAGTCATACCGACAACAGGATTCCCATCGACAAGACAAACACCTTTCGCCAAGACATCACCCCATAAGTTCTAAGTCACCCAAAGTCTATCTTGTCGGCCAGACTTACCGCTTTCACCAAGACTTCATACCAAAGCCTTTAAGTTACATCGATGTGTTCCACTATCGGCGAGAGAATCAACCTTCGACAAGACTTTTTACCGAGGCTTCCATGTTATCCCAAAACAACTATTCACCAAGAGTCACACCGAAGACATCTGATAATTGGGAAGACATTTTTCTTTTGCCAAGACTTCATACCGATCCCCTTATGTTACACCGATGACCCCTAACATTGTCACCGAGACATCTCCCGATTGCCAAGAGATCATGTCGATAGGAACAATTCATACTGATTTCTTCATCGGCCAGACAGACCGAAGGTCATGTCAATATCAGCAAGACTTCCTATCATCGCCAAGACTTTTCACCAAGACCCTTGAGTTACACCGAGTGAATACCATTAGTGAGACATTCCTCAGTCGCCAAGAGATCTTCCCGAGAGTTCAAGTCACCCTGAACCTGCTTATCGGTGAGACTTCTCCTAGTCGCCAAGACTTCTTGCCGAATCCATTTGTTATCCCAAAGACTCTAAGTCACCATGAGTCTCCTCGAAGCCCGATAACAAACCCTTATGTCACCGAGACATTCCACTCGGTAGGAGATTACAATGAAGGCCACAAGTCACAATGATAGGCTTCTTCGGCAAGACAAAAGCATTGTCTTGGCAACATGAGCAAAACACAAGGTAAAGTGCCAGTTGGCCAAACAACAGAAATATCACAATGACTAAGCTTTCTCAGAGGTTTCATCCTGTGAGATTGAGGCATATTTTCCAACAATCTCCCACTTGATGAAGATCACACAGGCACCTCCTAAGCAACCAGAAACTAAGATCACACTAGCTCCATCAGTTCAAACCTTGCAACACTCAAGACACTTGATCAACATGATTCCACATATAATAGTCCATTAGACAATCTGTAACAAAGACCAAGCATCCAACTGCAACTCACTGTCCAAGAAAGCAACTGAAATGCATCAGACTGCAGCCTCCCAGGAAACCACATAGACCTGAAACATGCTCTCATTCTCCATCAAGAATTATGCTCCAACATCCAAGGTGTCCACTATCCAGGCAACAATCCTGTCATCTTCCAACATGGCACATGTGGAAGAAAGATACAAAGCCAAGATGTACAAGCACCATTCCAACGAACACAAGAAAAATATCCCAGTGATATCACCAACAAGATACTGCTACCACTTCACTGTGCTCAAACGCTATACATAAGTATATCAACTTTAAAGCTTCAAACATAACACAACAGTGAATTCATTCTCCAGAAACAAGATAAACAACACCAGTTAGAACAATAATTAGACTGACTACTTCCATCCAACTGATAAACCCACATGACTAAAAACAACACCCACAACTCGTGCTATACCATCCAATCTCACATACCTCACAGGTATCACCATTAGTAAACTTCTGCCAATCCATTAACAACAAATACAAGTTCCAGTGTCAACCAGTCGAAGAAGACAAAACACATATAGGAACTCCCACTACCTGAGAAATCCAAATCTGAAAGATCAGAAGGCATCACAATCCTACCAATACCAGCACATAGAAAAAATGTAACCTTGTAGTACCAAAGAAAAATCCACAATGATATATTCAACCTGCAACAACCTACCATAAGAAACATTTCTCTCACCACAAACCTTCACGGCCATAGAGAGAAACACTGCACATCATCTTCCTGTAGAACATCCTCCTACATACACTTCTAACAACCAACTGTGTCAAGAATGATCTTCTTCACATCCCAAAAGAAAGCCTTAACAACATCCATCCGTTCAATCACCAAGATCAAACCAACTTCTAATATCATGTAATCAATATGGATGTAAGCTTCTTAAAGAAGATCAAGCTAAAACATTTCCCATTTTAGGAAATCAGCCCATACATCATCTCCTACCAATTCTCATCAGTAAATGACATATCACAAAAGCTCAAGGAGATAAAACAAACTGTACAACTTCCACTATGAATCCTCCAGAACCAAATGTTAAACAGTAATTTAGGATCCATATCATGAAAGTGAACTTAATGAAACACATCTGAAAAATATAATGGGCCAAATACCTCTCAGATAAACTGCCAAGCAGACCAAGAGTGGGAATGAGAATACTCCTTCAAGATATATATTTCATCATGACTAATCCAAGAGCAATCTCCTCATAGGTCTCTTATTGAACTCATGTTCAACCAAGGTGTAGGATTCTCGTACTTTCTGCTAATAAAACTTAACAAGAGTAACAAGAAGCAACACATCTCTCATAAGAGAACAAACAACCTCACCTTATTCTTCATGTATCCATGAGTACTAGCAACCGATCATCTCATGCTAAACTTCAACTGCATTACTGCACTAACACGAAGTATCAAGCAAGTAATCAAAGCACTCAATACACAAAAAATTACCAAACCACTGTCAAAGCTCCAATCATATGAACCAGGAACTTATCATGACACCACGATCTACATATCCCCATAGGAGATACCATGCTTCAAGTGACTTCTCCATTGTCTCAAGTACAATGCACAATGCTAAAACCCAGTGCACTATGTCATAAAGCAAATAGACTTAAGAACAACATCACCTGTCAAGCACCACCAACACCTTAGCCAAAGACTCCAAGCGTCCTCCATGGTTCCAAGATGTTGCACATCTTCAAATAATGTCCATGCAAAAGCAAAAGAACCCTTCTGCAACAATAAAGAAGACCATTCACCACCATGTGATGAATCCACAGTCACTACTAGAGCTCTCACTGAAACGTGGCACCTTAGCTTTCCAAGCATCATGACCAACTATTTTAGGTTCCCATAACTGACTATTCAGGTACTCTAATAATATCCATCCTCTCATCTCAAAACAATCACACCAATGCACAAGTGACCAAAGACAAGGCCAACTAACAAATCTGCACCATCAATGAATCAACCTCATGGATAAAGACAGTCCACATCCAAGTTATCTCACTGCAGCCAATGGGTAGCTAATCCATTAACCACATAACTCGTAGATCACAACCATCGAACATGCAAAACCATTATCACATTGAAAATTGCAACACTGAGATATCAAAGAGAATAACCACGTAGACAACATGACTCAAACACCATACCACACCAAATCTGATTTTCCAATCATGTCCACAACGAGCACCATAATCAAGGAACCCACAAGCATTACCACAAGAATGTTGAGTGACAAAACACTTCCCAACACTCCCATGGAGAGAAAGAATCATACCTCCTCAAAACCATGCACCAAGTATGCATGCAGACCTGCAACTATCTCATCCAGCCACACCCCAAAAGGCCAGTGTCTAGACAATAGCTTAACAACAACTCCACATGATCACAATTTTTTCTTAACCGTGTAAAACCTACAAAACCACAAATCCATGCAAGTACAAATCATCCTTAGAAAGGAAACAATAGTTCAAAAGAATCCAAGCCCCTTTCAAGCCAACTTTAAATCACCACCATGTACATGCATCCGAGAAAGAGAGAAAGGCTATTTCAGAAGCTTGCAAATCATCTAATGATTAACTCCATAGCCTTCAAGCATTCAAGGTTAACAGGAAACAGTGCTTTCCAACACCAATACCACCTAGCATAAGCACTCTCTTCCATGACTGAGAAACAATCTAGGCTTCTCCATATCACCAAGGAGCCTGTCACACAGACACCAGTATGAAAGCTTTACTGCTACACAACCACATAGTAGGAAAATCCACCTCATACTCTAAGGTTATACCTCTACCAGCCAGGAGACACACATCACAACATGATCAACTCCCTTTTCCATCATGACCATCCTTCAAGTTGCATGTTGTCTCAGAATACCACAAGGCTTCCACTCATCAAAGGATCAATACATCAGTCCATTCCTCTAGATTTCTTCCAACCTATCAAGCTGAGAAATCTTCACAGGAGAAATATCTAGAACCAACAACCAGAAGAAGGTTTTGATACCACTTGTAAGGAAATCTAGGAGCACATCTTATGAAAACTCCATGCAGTAGTGCCTTCGGTAACTTTCATTTCGATTAGGTTGCCTCAAAGACACGAACAACTATTTCCAAATGTAGAATAGACATAGTTCATTTCCTACATTGATCCATCTGAGAGAAACACATGTAAATTCAATAGCAAGCATTAACAGATTCTACTACATGAACCAACAGGAATGAAAGATGAAACAGAAAACCAAAACACAAATATTTACGTGGGGAAAATCCTTTCGGATAAAAAACCCCACACTCCAAAGATCGAGCCATTGTATTATTCTGCAACAAACAATTACAATACAATTTCAGGCTCTTAGCCTTTTCAGAGATCACATCTTGTTCATCTGGATACAACTAGTAGCAAACTATTCCTGAGAGATCAAACAAAGCAATTAGGATCACGAGAGATTTCAACAGCTTGACTCTGCCTCTCAATCCTCTGCTTCGACCTCATGGCTTCGGCCTATCGGCTAGCCACACAATCCTTACTCTATAGTTCTCTCTCTGGCTCTCGGCTCTTTAACATCATCCTCAGAACGTCCAATGCATACCTATATACATTCGTTCTCTGCAGGCTCTATAGAATCATTCTTTTCCAACTATCGGTTTAGAACTTACTAGTCGTCCAGCCCAGCATCATCAGATGTTTCCACTTCCTCGTGCTTTAGTTTTCCAACATCCACACAGAAATGGTTCAGCAAACAATTCACTTCTGCTTTCTCGAATTGGTCTGCATCGCACCACGTTAGACAGCCTTCACTTGGTCAACATCAATCAACTTGTGTCGCATGTTTGTGAGACACTAGAAGTGTCTTCCCGATGCCACAAGACCCGATTACATGTTGTCTCCAAGAGTCATCTCCATCGTCAAGAGGTTCTACCGATATCCACAAGTCATATTGATTTCAGCATTCTCATCAGCAAGACAATCGCCATTCAATGAGACATCACACCAAGCTCATAAGTCATTCTAAAGTGTTCCTTAGTCACCAAGACTTTAGTCATTCGCTGAGAGATCATATTGAGTCTTCAATTCATACCAAAACCCATTGTATTCTTATCGGCATCCATCTATCGGCAAGACTATCGTCTTTCACCAAGATGTCACAATGAGCTTCATGTTATACCGATCTCTAAACAATCGCCAAGAGTCATGCCGACATCTAAGAAGCATCAGCCAGACCATCGCTAATCGGCGAGAGGTCATACCGAAGTCAAAGAGTCATATCGACAACAGGATTCCCATCGACAAGACAAACACCTTTCGCCAAGACATCACCCCATAAGTTCTAAGTCACCCAGAGTCTATCTTGTCGGCCAGACTTACCGCTTTCGCCAAGACTTCATACCGAAGCCTTTAAGTTACATCGATGTGTTCCACTGTCGGTGAGAGAATCAACCTTCGACAAGAATTTTTACCGAGGCTTCCATGTTATCCCAAAAAAACTATTCACCAAGAGTCACACCGAAGACATCTGATAATCGGCAAGACATTTTTCTTTTGCCAAGACTTCATACCGATCGCCTTATGTTACACCTATGACCCCTAACATTGTCACCAAGACATCTCCCGATTGCCAAGAGATCATGTCGATAGGAACAAGTCATACTAATTTCTTCATCGGCCAGACAGACCGAAGGTCATGTCGATATCGGCAAGACTTCCTATCATCGCCAAGACTTTTCACCAAGACCCTTGAGTTACACCGAGTGAATACCGTCGGTGAGACATTCCTCAATCACCAAGAGATCTTCCCAAGAGTTCAAGTCACCCCGAACCTGCTTATCGGTGAGACTTCTCTCGGTCGCCAAGACTTCCTGCCGAATCCATTTGTTATCCTGAAGACTCTAAGTCGCAATGCATCTCCCCGAAGCCTGATAACAGACCCTTATGTCGCCGAGACATTCCACTCGGTAGGAGATTACAGCAAAGGCCACAAGTCACAGTGATAGGCTTCTTCGGCAAGACAAAAGCATTGTCTTGGCGACATGAGCAAAACACAAGGTAAGCTGCCAGTCGGCTAGACAACAGAAATGTCACAACGACTAAGCTTTCTCAGAGGTTTCAACCTGTGAGATTGAGGCATATTTTCCAACACTTTCAATATCGCAAAAAATTAGACCCATATTTTTAAACGTAAAATATGTATAATAATTTAGCACAATCCATGCTTCCTAATTCAACTTCACTAATATCTATCGAATTAACTTAGGTTCATTACAATAAGATAATCACATAGCCATAATTAGTTGTCAAGATAATGGTAAATTTTTCAATAGCCATATTTATCCTTCCACATGCCACCATTAGACATACACATAAGATTCATGAACATCCATACCTATGAGCATCCAAATAGAAGAAATATAACTATATATCATGCACATCATCAACATGAACGCAAAATATCACACCATTATCAACACAACTAATAGTTCCCATATCATGATATATATGTTCTCATACAAATGTGTCTTCAAATACGTAAAGCATCATGTGGTAAATCCCTCGCGGTATACGCTAAAAAAGGTGCTAAGATTATTTACCTCCTATATCTATCCTCTTAGCCTAATCCT
Organism: Sequoia sempervirens; assembly: GCA_007258455.2. Lineage (NCBI taxonomy): Eukaryota > Viridiplantae > Streptophyta > Pinopsida > Cupressales > Cupressaceae > Sequoia > Sequoia sempervirens. Next base: position 25,925 of record VDFB02178803.1, read on the forward strand.
TCTATGGATTGGATATGTTCCTCATATCTACCACGGTGATCCCATGTCTCTTTTCAATCCTTGTCAGGGTCCTCCTCCTCTCTACCTATATCCTTTCTCAATGGAGCTATGTATCGCTGCTCCCCAAAACTACATTTAAATGTTAAAAAATGTTTAATAAATCATACAACATTGATTAAAACTAACTTCAAACAATGAAAGAATTAATATTATACTTTACTTATGAATTATATGAATGTCCCATCTTGGAATTGCCAGCCATTGATGTCAATCGGAGTTATTCATACCCTATAAACTTTGTTCTGAAACACCTACATTTATATAAAGTGAATTTTTGAAAAATAATGTTAAACCTACTTTAACTCAATAATGGATGTATTTCTATCATAAATGTAGTACTCGCCATGGGAATCATAACCTGGGTAGGTATAAAAATGTTGTTTCTGACCTCATGTATAACAAATCCTAGAGTTAGAGTGCAAATTATTAGTTTCATCATTGTGCTATTAGTAATATAAACTCATGGAAGCCTACTGCTAAAAGCCCAAGTATGATTTTCAATAGGACTTTCTAATCATGATCTTATTGATAGTACTTTTGATAATGTTTTATGATTTAGGCTTAATTCAAGACAAGTTTACCTTAATAATTGAGCCTTTTTAATTTTTTAATTTCTTACTAATGATGTTATTACTCTATGAGCAACTCTTTTATCTTTTTCCTTACTATTATTTACAATAGAATTGAATGCATTAAAAAAAACTTTAACAACAATATTATTTCGATCAAACTTTTTGTTTACATGAATCTTTGAATTTATTTATTTAGTAAAGGTCTCATTTTGTACATCTTTAGTAATTGTATAAAAAATTGGAATTTTTTGGTTAATGTCTTATTGGAAAACCATTCATTGAAAATTTTTGAAGCCCACAACCGAATGGTTTGTGATGACCTCTTGCCTTCAAGAATTTCTATTATGCTCATCAATTTCAAACCATTTTGGGGTTCTTGAATTTTTTTAAATTTTAACAAACTCATTACAAAAAGATGGATTTTGAATTTCTTTTTCTTCTTCACAAAGGTTCTCTCTTCTTATGTAATTTGGAGACACATTGAGTTTCATTGGTTCATGTGAGCTATCAATTTAATCATTGTTATCAACAAGTCAATTATTGAGTGCAATTTCAATGTCATAGGGTTTATATCCACATTAGTCAAGAAATTGTTGATGTATTTCTTCTTCTTCTTCTTCTTCTATGATGCTACTCTTATCAATAGGTGTTCCATCAAATTTTACAATATTTTCACATTCATGTTCAACATTTTTATTTTCAATATTATTGTCACTTTCATTTTTTAAACATTTCATTATATTGAACATTAAAATATCCAATTTAAATGTCATTTAAGGGTAAATAAGGACCTTCATCTTCTTTCAATACTTAACATTAGAAATTAATACTTGGTTCATATTGTATACCCACCTCCCAATGGTCTTGGAATGGATGCATTTAGATGGAGAAGGATTTCAAAAGGCTCATGGTACTTGTGGACCCCTCAAAGGCATGATATATAACACATGAACTTTATTTATGAAATTTGGTCTTTTGTTGTTGGCTTCTAGTATGAATGTTATCTATACTTGGTGGAATTCTTAGTTGAGACTCTCAATATTCCATTGTTGGTTTCTAGTGTGATTATACAATATGCTCGCCAAATTGTATTAATTTCTAATGTTAATTATTCAAAGAAGGTTTTGTTTCATAAGAAGAGACCTATGTTCACATATTCCAAGGCATGTTATTATCCACAATGCATGACACTTCTTCGTGCATCTCTACCAAGTTCTAAACAGATACAGATCTTCCATTTCCATGGAGGAGATTGATGATTTTGTACTAATGTATTCAACCAATGTGATTTTGTAACATGTTGTAATTAGACAATTGGTCACTTGTACTAGGACATCACTGGTCTTTTTGATATTTTGTAAAATTTGTTACTCGGACTGCAACTAGAGGTTTTCTTACTGGTTCTTTCTCACTAGTATGTCCGCCTGAACCAGCTATATGTAAAATATTATATATAAATAAAATTATAAGTTGTCTCCCAATTTTGCTTTAAAAAAAAGTTCTTGTAAATTTCCACATCTTTTTCCTTGACACAGTAGCTATTTGTTAAAAGATTTCTTATGATTTTTCATAATGTTGACCAGTCAATACTTTACTGTAAATATTCTATAGTCATGTGCTCTTAAATGTCATAATAATATGTCATAATTGTAAGTTTTAGACAAAAAATATGATATGATATGGTGGAAAAAACCAAGATACAAGTTGGTTTAGTTCTCATAAAATCTCTAAAAAATAATTGAATTCCTACATCCCAACTAGAAATACCATGAGGGGTTTAGATCCCATTTTAGACAAAAAATATTCTTATACTCATCACTAGTTCACTTGGACCAACTAAAGAGATGGTGAACTAAGGGAAACTTAGTTGTATTAATAGATTAAAACTTAGTTATTTCTCTTTCCATTGTCCCCTCTCCACAAAACACCCTTATTTAAGTAGATTCTATTAAACCTATCTCACATATCACCTCCCAATTCTTTAAACTTTTCAAACTTCTTATTCCTCATACCTAATAATCTATCCTTCAAGCTCAACACTTCCCACATCAATCAAATTGATCACCTTGCTTGCCTAATATCCCTTTGGTTGATGTTCCTAGACCTCATCAAAATGGTAAGTGGATAGAATTGTGGGATGATGCGATTAAATCTATTGCACTACCTTACTATGATCTTACAATAAGAATATGGCTAGAAATGTAGTACCCCTCCATTTATGCTTATGCTTTCTGCTGTTGTGTTTTTACACTGTTAGACTATGATACTTTGTTTGGATATTTTGATCGCTAGTTTTGAGCGATAGTGGATTTATTCTGTGACATGATGAGACATTGTATGGTGATTACTGATTTTAGACATGCTTTGAGATAGTGTAGATGTTTACTTTCAGTTGATTATTACTATGTATATGTTTTGATGGACTAACAGCTATTTATTTTGTCAGTCTGTTGTGACGTGTATTGGTGTGGAGAACGGAATCGCATCACTTGCTTGCAAGTGCCCTGTGATATCTGTGATTTTCTCTGCACGGTGTGCCTGTACAATGGTTTATATATATATGCATGTTATTGCTTGGTTGCAGGGATTGCAGGTACATGACACCGACTCCACCTGGGTACTCAGGTCTGAGTGTGTCAAGACTCAACAAAAACGTTGATTGGGAGATAGTAGTTTGGTTCACCCTAGTCTAATCTATAATCCCGGTCTTAGTACATCGTCTGTTTTAGTTCAGAGTCATAGGATTGTTTTGTATTTTTCTATTTGGATAGATTGTTTGAAAGGTAAATTTGGTTAATTTTAATGATAGTTTATTGTGTTTTAAATTATTGTTATTTAAATTAATTTTTAAATGTTGAAGAAATTGGTTGCTTATTATTTAATTAATTAATTAGCTTATTTGGTTAAATGGTTTGATCTTAAAAGATTAAACTTATTTAATTAAATAGATTAATTAATTTAATTAAATTATTAAGTGTGTGATTAGCTTTATTTGAAATTAAATATTTGGTGGAAATGGTATTTGAATTTGTAAATTAAATTTGTATTTGAAAATTAGAAAATTAATAAAAATAAATGCATGAGATTTGAATAGTGGTTGTAAATTTAAATAAAATAATTATGTGCATGCAATTTGAAAAGAAAAGTTATCCAAGAAGTGGTTGAGATATTTTTGCATCTTCTCGACATGTGTGCAAGTTTCATTTATTGGGTTTGTTGAGAAATTTCTCAGAGGATATTTGGGATCTAGGAATTACCGTAGGGTTATCAGTTTTCTTCACGGGGAAATAAAAAAAATAAAAAATTGTTGTGTAAAATTTATTCTTTCTTAGAAATTGTTATTTCTCTATATCTGGTTGTATATTTGTGGAAGATCCCTTGGTGGGAAGATCTTTTGTGTTTGTTGAAAAAGCTTTGGAGGATTGTGTGCTACGGGCAACAGAGGATTTATTTTCTACAGTCAATCTCAAGCTACAGGTATTCTTCTCTGTTTAATTTGATTTCTTTAAAAAAAGATTGAGAAAATATTAGTTTAGAATTTCCTGTGTCCTTCTCGGGAATTTTGGAAAAGATTTTATTTAAATAGTAGGAAAGATCTATGAAGTATTTTTTAGATGAGAAAAAAAAAAGAAATTCTCTGTTGTTATATTAAAATCTCTGTGAAAATTAATTTCAGACAGTAGAAAACCTACAGGAGAAATTTACAAAACCATAGAGGGTTTCATGATAAAATTTATCTGTTTAATTTGGAGAACAATTTAGAGATTTTTTTTGTTAAAACTTCTGTTATTGTTTTTTATATATTTTTTTGGAAATCAAATTGTTTAGAATGAAAATATTTCTTCCCATTTCCTGTTGAAAATTTTGTTAAAAAAAATTTGTACATATACAGTGATTTACTATTATTGAAAATAATAAATATATATTTATATATATATATACATATTGAAAAGTATATATATATAT